>VIYQ01001072.1:0-15968 GCA_009928355.1 Chlorella sp. CH2018
GGGGGAGGGGGACGTATCGTGCAGTGCTTCGGGGGTGAGCGGCGGTTGAGACGAAACAGCAGGTGCATGCAGGGCGCAAGTGCCGGTGTGTGCAGTGTGTGCGCTCATGAAAGGGAGGCAAGGCGTGCATTGGAAAAACAATTGCATGCTGCAAGGTGCAGGGAGAGGGGCTGGCTGGAGGGCACGAGGGCACAAGGGTGCAAACAAGCCAACCAGTGCAAGTGGGGTCGGGCAGGTGGGTGGCTCGCTTGGGTCACCACTGCCTGCCGCTGCCGCTGTTGCGTTAGCCATGCTGGCTGCCCTGCTGTGCACAAGAAGGCCGCCGCCAAGGCGCTTCATGTGCACAGCTGGCGGCTGCAGGGCTTGGCCGGTAAGATGAGTCCACAGGCGGGGCAGCCTTGGCACGAGGAAGCACACGCGCTTGAGCGCATGCCTTAGCTGCCTGCAGCTGCAGCTGCTTGGCTGAGCGGGCCAGTCCAAGCAAGCCTGGGGTGGCCGGCGTGCTTAGGCGCGCACAAACTCGGCGGGCTGGGGGTAGGAGCGCCACATTGCGTTCATGCGGCCCATCTTGATGTACGAGTCCTGCGGAAGAGAGAGGGGCAGTGAGAGCACAGATGTGTGTTAGACCGTGACTGCAGTTGTGGGCAGATGGGCACAGATGTGTACTAGACCGCGGCCGGCAAAAGCTAGATGGCAGCGGCAAATCGATGTACGAGTCCTGTGGGTCGCTTCACTGAGTTGTGCTCCCAATCCGCATGTCTTGGCATCCAGTACGGCGATGCCGGCAGTGCGCACTCGTGGCCGGGACCCAGGGCGCTCCTGCCCTGGCACCAGCCCCAACACCGGCGAGCAGGATAGCGGCTCAGCATGCCACCTTGGCTCGGCAGCGACACGGCGGCTGCCTGGGACTCACCGCGAAGGCAGCCCACATCTCGGCACGGTTGGCGGGGTTGCTCCAGCGCTGCACCAGCTGCACCACGCACAAGAAGCAAGCGAGAGGGCAGGCAGGGAGAGCGGTCAGCTAATGGGCGGAAACCAACCACTCCTGTCCCGCCGCGTCCTGCCCACACCGCTGGCGCGCGGCAAGCACCTGCTGCATGCTGCGCGACTGCTTCCCAGAGGTCTGGCACATTTGCAGGGCCGCCTCTGCTGACGTTCTGCTGCCTATTCATGCCCAACTATGTAGCTACCTGGTTGGTGCGGGGATCAGTGAGCGCGTTGTCGGTGCGGAACGCAGCGGTACCGCGCGACACCAGCTGGAAGTAGTCTGCACAGGGCATGGGTGCAAGCGAATCAGAGGAAGTAAGCGCGCAGCGACATGCCGCAGGCAAGTGGAGGGCAGCGCTGCTAGCAGGCTGCATATGGGTGCCGCGCGGCGAACCGCGCGGGCTCAGCCAGGCTGGGGGTTGGGAGACAAAGGGCATGCGTTGCGGAGCAGGCAGGGGAGCACAGCACAAATCGAAGCATGCGGCAGGCAGCCTCAGCCCCCCCCTCTGGCGGCAGCAGTAGCAGCTTTCAACCCCAAGCGCAGCTCAGCGCACCCGTGGCATCAAACGCCTGGGGGGTGGGGGTCATGGCACGGCCGTTGACAGCGCCCAGAGTGTGGGCGGCCGACAGGGCAACCATGTCCTTCAGAGTGAATCCCATCGCCACTGTGGCAGGGAAGGAGGCAGGAATGCGGCAGTGCGGTGAGGTTTGGAGAGCACGCACAGCCGCGGCCACATTGCCTCCCCTCGGCTGCTGTGTGCCAGTGCACGGCCGCCACCAGCTGATAGACAGGCACAGGCGAGACAGCGGCACGAGGCAGCAGCAGCAGCACGAGGCAGCAGCAGCAGCACGAGGCAGCAGCAGCAGCGCCAGCGGCAACTGGTTGATTCAGCAGCAGCAGCAGCAGAGCTTACGGAAGCGGCAAGCCAGGGAGTTGAAGGCCAGGTTGCGCCCAGGCAGCAGAGCGACGTTGTCGGTGCGGGTGGCCCTGCGGACACGGTGGTTGAGACAGCAGAAGCGTCGCGCAAATTGCGAGCTTTGCTTGCATGGGTTGCAGCGCAGCTGCAAGGCAAGCAGGAGGCGGGTAAGCCAGCTGCCCCCGCGGCCAGGCTGGGGGCAGTCATCATGCATGTACTGCTGTCAGCATCCAGGCAAGCCTAAGGCGAGCAGGAGGGAGAGTGAGGCGCTCACCAGTCGACGCGGCCCATCTTCAGGGAAGGATTGGCGGTGCCAGGGGGAAGGGAAGGGCAAGGCAGCACGGTGAGCAGTTTGGATGTCATCGCAGGGAGGCAAGATTTGCTGGGACGTCCGTGCAAGGTGGAATCGCTCTCAACACAAACCAAAACCTGGCCTCCAGCCGCCCAGCAGGCTGGCGGGGCCGCAGCGCAGCATGAGAAGATTGACCGGCATCGCGTGCACACAAGCTCACCTCCACGCGGTCAAAGAGGCCAGCAGGGCCGCCCGTGGCCACCACAGCAGCGGCGCCGGTCAGCTGGAAGACATCAGCATAGGAGATCTTGGTGCCGGCAGGCAGCTGCAGAGCAAGGCATGGAGACAGGGGCAGGGTATAAAGGGATGGCGGAGCGAGCTGGGTCACGCGAGCTGGCGCAGCCCGCTGCCGGATGAGCAGCTGCAGTTGCGCCCGCTGCGCCCATGAGGTGGGCAACCCACTTTTCAGTTGTGCATGCTCCCTCACACAAACCTTCTTGGCGGCAATCTGGCGGTTGATTTCGTTGTTGATCAGCTGCAAGGGGTTTCAGCGCACCAGCCAGCCAGTCACTTTGCTGCGCGGCTGCCGCGCAGGGGGTGCTGAAACGGGGCAGGATGCATCCAGGCCTGAAGTGGCTGCTGCTGGTAGCAGTCGCAGGCAAGCTGGCGGCAGCGGCAGCGCCACCCTGCTGTGCCCCCTATGCCCCCAAGCGTTGCAGCCTGCAATGTGGCCAGCGGATAGCACCGCTGCAACTGTCATGTATACACAGTCACCCCGCCCAGCCCTCTCTGCTCGTGGGTTCAGCGCAGTTCAGCGCACCTGGCGGTAGCGCTGCACCAGAGCAACAGTGCCAACCAGGTTGGCGTTCACCGCAGCGCCGGCCTCGCCCTGTGTGGTGAGGGGCATCAGCAGTGGTGCAGCAGTCAGAACAGCGACAAATTGGGTTGCTCGGCGGTCAGGCACCGCGCCAGCAGATCACGCTGTGCTGTGCTGCGATGTGCTGCAATGTGCTGTGCTGTGCTCACCGCGGTGCGCAGGCTGCCGTTGCAGCCGCCGGTGCGAGCCGGCTTGTCGTAAGCTACAGGGAGGGGTGGAATGGGCTGTCAATGGCTGGATGCGAGTCACTGGGCTGCCTGCAGGAGCTGCATTGGCAGAGGCGACAGGCATGAGTCTCCGATGCGCACTGGCCCCTACTCACTGCCGCAGTCGTGGAAGGCCTGGCGCAGCAGCGCGCCGTGGCGCACGTTGCGGTTGGGGTTGCCGGGGCTGCCCACGCCCGGGGTGTTGGCGACGGTGGAGAACATGATGATCTGCCTGCGGGTTTGAGCAGGAAGCCAGCGAGGCGCGGTCAGCGTGCAAGGCCAGGCAGCAGCACACTGAGCCGCTGTGGTCGTGGTGATGAGATCATCCGAATGTGGATCAGAGCAAGTTGTGGCTAACCGCCTGACCGCTCGAGACAGCAGTCGGCACGCGCGCCACTCAAGACAGCAGTCGGCACGCGCGTCAACTGGACGGGCGCAAACCAGCAAGCCCCAGCGCGGCCGCAGCAGCCCCCATTCCAGCCCCACCCCCGGTGCTCACTTGGCGATGTTGCGCACGGCCACATCGACAGCCGTCTGGGTCCGGGGACCAGCAGGCGGGGAAGCCTGGTTGGCCTGCGCAGCAACAGGGCCAGCAGGCAGGCGCCGATGGGTCGCGCAAGGCGGTTGGCGGCAAGGTGCGGCGGGTGGGGGAGACACAGAGCGGCCCTGGCTGCGCGCCCCTTGCGGCGCATCGCGTGCCAATGGGTCAATCGGAGCGGCCAACCGCCGCGCACCCGCTCCAGAGTGGCCACGTCGCAGGTCTGCAGAAGCTTGCGCCCCGCCGCCTCCAGATCGCCGCCGCCCTGCATCATGGCGGCGAACGGGCATGCATGCGCGCCGGCGATGGCGGCCAGCAGCAGCAGCAGGGACGCGGCCCGGTGAAGCGCCATGGCGGAGCGGCCTCTAACGAAGGGTGCAGAGCCTTCTCTGTGCCAATTGAGCTTAAAGGGGCGCTCAGGGGGCCGATGGGCGCCTACATGCGAGAGAAGCCCTTGTCAGACTGCAGACCGCCGCAGACCGGCCGCCGCCTGCGGCTGCAGATCGGATCGGAAAGCCATCCAGCCCACACATTCAAACTTTAGCTGACCCTTGGTAGGGTTGATACGTTTGTGTGTTACAACACATCAGGCCGTTTGGGATGGGGGTTAGCGCCAGGTGCAAAAGCGACGGTACGCTTGGTAAAGGACCAAAACTTCATGCAAGGGAGGGGGCATCGAAGACAGCAGGGGCCGCACCCCACACACGCGCCACACCCGCCTCCATCGGCAGTAACTGCGCGGCCACTGTGCGGGAGCCAGCCAACTTGTGCCAGCTGGGCAGACCAGGGGAGGCGGGTGCAGCACAGTTATCCAGATAGAGGGCCAAACAGGCATTGGCACATGACCAAGCATGCCGCTGAAGTGGGAGGGAGCTACCGGCTGACGAGGGGCAGCCATGCCTGCTTGCTGCTGGATGCATGGCCCTCGATTGGGCGTTTCCTGCCAGGGCCCGTACTTGGGCTGCCTGATCCCCTTCAGCTGTCCATGCCTGTTTCTGTCATGCCGCGCACTCGTTGGCAACCTGGCGGGCTGCCGCTCCGGGCGGGCTCATGAACCGATTGACCCTGTCTGTGGCCGTGGGGCAACCCTCCTCCGACTGCGCCCTGCAAGCACCGGGCAGCAGTTGTGAGGGGTCGTAAAGCAGCGGTCGACATGGAGTGGTAGCGTCTGCCGGCTAAGCATGGACAACCGCCTTCCGTGCCATCGCAAGCACGAGCATTGCTCACCAACTGCTCGACGCAAAACCAGGTGTGTTGCCAACTAGGCAACTAGGGTGCGGCCCCCTGTGCAAGCACACCCACCAGCGGTTTTCGGTGTCAGTGGTGGTGCCCAGCTCGCAGACTGTCCGCTCGTCCACCACTGCAGCGGCAGGCGCAGCAGGCAGGGAGTGGGCTCGGGCGTGGCCAGTTTCTTGGGTGGCACAGGGGCTGGCGGATGGCACATGCAGCACGGGCGCAATGCGTGCAGCAGCAGATGGGACCGTCACTCTGGGCCCGCCTCACCGGCACCAGTGGCATCCACCACCGCCACATCCACCAGCGCGCGGTAAAAACCTGAGGGACAGAGAGAGGAGGATCGCGAGCAGAATCTTGCAGCATCGCCGCAGCGGCTGCCAGCGCCAGGCACAGCATGCAAGCAATCAGGTGCCCAGTGCAATCGCCGCAGGTCTCTGCAATCTTTGCAACCCCTCACCCGGCCGCTCCTGATCGCACTCCCAGCTGGTGTAGACGCCCCGCTCCGCTAGCAGGGTGCCATTGACTTGGATGCCCGCAACGTAGCCATTGTCAGCAACCAGCGCAACCGCAGCAATCTGCCCGTCTTCGTCCAGTAGATAGGTGGCTCCGTTGATGAAGGCCGGGCCGCCCTCGTTTGCAAAGGGGCCGGGGGGCAGAGCGCCTGGAGGTAGCAAGCATGGGGGTGCAGGCATGGGGGTGGGAAATGAAACATAATGCACAGGTGTGCGGGAGCAATGGGCACGCTGGTAGCACAGCATCTCCTCTGGCGGTGCAGACAGGGTGGAGAGCACAGGATGGCGGGAAGGGCCTCGCTTGCTGCCATGAGCGCAGCTCTGTATCCGGGACGCAGGCTTGCCTGACGCGCTAACCGCTAGCAGAGCCAGCAGGGCCAGGGCTGCTAGTTTGCACGGTCGAGCAGGCATGGCAGACTTGCTGTTAGTCGCCAACGATGCACAATGGCTGCCTCCTCGTATAGAAATGCTTCGGTCGTGCCGCAAGGCAGCGCCGCCGGCGGTGCCACCTGCTGCCGCCCCTGTTCCCGCCGGTCAGCGGCTCTAAGGTGTTCGCCGGCTTGTTCACGTTCCCAGTAGTTTGAGGTGGGGCCGCAGATGGGATGGCGCTGCGAGAGTGGCAAACCCGCTCCAGGCGCCGGCGCCTGTTTCCGAACTGGCCGGTTGCGCGCTGGAATCGCACAGCAGGGGTTTTCGAACGCGGATAGAAGCAGCGATCAGCGACCGACACTGCCATGCCACCGGCGCTCGCCGCATGCCGTGCGGCGGTCGGCAGAGCGGTGCTGGTGTGGCATGGGGCCCCGACAGCCTGGTGATTGGCATCGCGGTTGAAGATAGGAGAGTGACCGCACAAGGCAGTGCTGTAGGCAGCTCATGACTAGACACCTTTCGAGAGGCGCATGGTGCCCTGGTGCCAGGGCGCAATCGTGCATTGGAGGCCCTGCAATTCAGTCGAGTACGCACCGCTGAGACACAGGCTGCAAAGCAAATCACTGAGCAGCAGCCGCTGCGCAGCAACTTGTGCCAGGTTCTGTGTGTTACAACACATTATGTCGTCTTTTGATAGGTTCCATGCATTGGAGATAAGGTCCGAATGAAAAGGCAGCGACAGATCAAAGTGGGGGGATAGCAGCGGAGTGGGCCGGCGGCCGCAATGGCGGCGCGCTGCGCCTGCCCGCTTTAATCGGCAGCAATCGTGTGGCAGCTTGCCACAGGGTGGCTTGGGTGGACAGATGAATCAGCAGAGGCAGTGCTTGACACAACGATTGCGGGGTGTGACTGGGGCCTAAGCGGAGCACGACGCCCAGGGCGGAGCAGGAAGCCATCATGATTAGAGAGAGCTCAGAGCACCAGTAGTGCTGGGCACCATTGCTAGAGCGCCCTCCACCAGTTGGCGCCACCCCAAGGCCGCTGAGCTGGCCGCTGGGCCGCTGGGCTAGCCGCTGGTGGGCGCCAGGCGGTCGGTGATTCAGTTTTTGAGCAGGTAGGGGCGGTAGTCAACAGAGTTGACCTCCTTCAGCTCCCTGCAGGGGCGGGGAGCGACAGATGGGCGGGGTGATGAAGGTGCTGCAGCTCCAGAAGGCTGGGGCTCGTGCTGCACCGCAAGAGCTGGCGCAGCAGTCCTGTACATTCTGTACAACAGTGGACCCGTTGACTGTTCAAGCGGCGCGCAACCCGTCCAAGGGCTGGACGTTGCAGGGCTGGGCAGCAGGCCATCCACAGGGGCCCATTCCCATCTCAACCTCACGCCATCCCGCAGCGCCCACTCCCATCTCAACCCCATGCCTGCGCCAGTGCAGCACACCGCAGCGCTCACCCCGTCCAGGGCTCAACGTCGTAGTACTCTGCCAGGCCCGCCAGCGCGCCCACGATGGCGGAGTTGTAGGTGATGGTGGGCTCAGCGTAGCTGGAGCAGTGAAGATGGGGCGGCGGTGGTCGGAGAGCAGGCAAGCAGGGCAAGATTGAGGGGCAGCAAAGGTGCCGTGCAGTTGCAATGAGCGCACCAGGCGCAGCCTCAGCCGTAGCCGCAGCAAAGCAAAGCATGCACACTGCGTGGCACGAGTGTGCAGCAGCAGCAGCGGAGTTCCCTCACGTGTAGTCGCGGCGGGAGAGCACCAGGCCGTCGTTCATGAGTGGTGCGCCAAACATGGTGCCGTCTGCGCGGGGTATGCCGCGAGGCAGGCGTCACTAACTAGGCCGCACGCAGCCTCTGCTGCAGTCTGCTGCAGCCTGGACAGCAGCTGCCCCCCCCAAGTGGGCGCCGCTCCACCTCAGCAAACAGCTTCACAGCGGCCCTTTCAAACCCGACTGACCGACCCGCGGTATATGGTGGGTGGGGAACCAGTCACAACGGTTGTCTCGCAGTACACCTCAGCCACTGCCCTTGTCGAATGCACCCGGACTCACAGGCGATGTGGCGGGCGGGGAACCAGTTGCCCAGAAATTCTGGCATCGCTTTCTGCCACTGCTGGGGGCGGTCCGTCTTCTCCTGGGTGATGGGGCCCAGGTGCATGCTGCAAGGAGGGGTGCGAAGCGGCCCAATCTGTCATAGGTGCACTTGGTGCAGGCCACAGGGGAGGCTGGTCCCTCTGCCAGTGGGCACTAGGGTGCAGGGAGCATGCTGCGTGGCCAAATATGGGGCTCCAGTTCGGCAGGGCAGGCACAACCGCCGCTGGGTGCACGCCCCCCAGCGCAGCACCTCCGGCCCACACCACACTCACGTGCCGGGGATGCGCACTCCCAGCGGGTCCTTATCGTCCTTCCACACCAGAATAGAGTTGTAGGATGCCTCCTGGTGCAGGTACTGCAGTAGGTGACAGGAGGGCGGCAGCGCACAGGGAATGGGTGCGGAAACATGAGCGCTCAGAACGGCACCAAACATGCGGCAGGCTGCACCCCCAAACCTCCTGGCATGAAACGGCGCCGAACCGCCAACCCACTGCAGCCGCGTCCATGCGTCACAGGAGCGCTCAAGTCAAAACAACCGCCACTGGCCCCTCACATCTGCGGATTCTTGCCTTGCACCACACCGCTCCCTCCCCACTGCCACCCATGCAAAGCAGCGGAGCTGCTTCCGCCATTCCTCCACCCGGTCCGAGAGGGCCCACTAAGCAGGGTATATAAGCAGAGGAGCCGCCCTCCCCAGCCCACCTGCGGGTACTTCTCTCCAAAGCCCACCATCCAGGAGCGGCCGCAGTCGCCCAGCACATAGTCGACCTGCGGAGAGCAAGGCACAGCAGGTGTGTGAACACATGCATGGGGGCGGTGGCACTGCGTGCTGGTTGGCTGCATCGTCAAGCAAGACTCAGGTGGCGCGTGTGTGGGTGGTTGCGAGAGGGCGTCTGCAGGGCTGCGTTGCCCCATGCGTTGCCAGTGTAGGCCAGACCAGCCCGTGTCCGCAACAGCTTGCCACAGAGCACCAGTGCCTGCAGCCCTGGCTGCCCACGGCCTTGCCTGGTGCTTGCCGTAGTTGAACAGGCGAGCGGCATAGGCGGCGTCCACCTTGGGTGCCTGCAAGGCAGCAGCAGCAGCAGCACAGCAGAAGTCAGGGCAGTTGCACACAAGCGAGCCACGCCTGGTGCTACGCGGCGCAGTGCGCTGGGCAGGCGGCAGTGAGGCGCACAGAGATCAGAAGCGCAGGAGCGTGCCTTGGCGTAGCACATGCCCAGGGTGGCCACATTGGGGCCGTGGGTCATGCCGCCCCAGTGGTAGGGGATGGCCAGGCCGCAGTCGGTGTGCCGGATGGTGCCGTTTAGGTACTGCGGGCAAGAGGGGGAGGAGCAGGAGGAGGAAGGAGACACAAGTTGGCGCAAAGGTTGGACCCCCAACTCAGTGGTCAGAGCGGCAGCTGTGCACCCTTCAGAGCAGCGCAAGGGCTGCCGGCGCGGGCACTGGAACACGCCGGCAGCTGCCGGCAGCCCAGCCCAGCGCAGTACCTGGTTGAAGAAGGCCTCGGCGGCTGTGCGGTACTCGGCAGTGTCGGGGTCCAGCTGCGCAGGGGAGCGAAATGCAACAGGTAGTACCAGGTCAGCTGGGCTGTTATCCGTTGTTTGACTGACGTCTGCCGGGGCCGAGCGCGACGCGAGGGGGAGATTTGAGCTGAAGGGCAGTCAAACAATGTACTTGTGTACAGCACACGCCAGCAGGCATCTGATCTGATGTCAGGTGCGAGTGCGGTGTGCACACAACGCACCCAACCCTTGCAGGACCCCACCCTAAACAGCACACCGCTCACCTGTGCCATGAGCACTGCAGTGAGGGGCTTGAGCTCGCCAACCTCCTGCGTCAGTGGCGTCGCTGGGATAGCCTTGAAGTACTTGGCGGCATCCGACTTGTACTTCTCCTCGCCTGCAGGCATGGGGGGAGTTGGAGAGGCATTGGCAAGTTGCAGCGGGGAGAATGTGAGCGCTGCGTCATGGTGAGGACGGTTGGTACTTCTCTGAGCTGCCACGCGTAGGCCCTGCTTCAGCTCACAACCTGCCAGGCCTGTGCCCTCCAAGTAACCCGTGCCACCCCAGCCCCATGTCTCTCTGTGTGTCAGCGCACCCGTGACCTTGCACAGCACGACAGCCCGCCGCACAGGCACCCCAGGCAGACACCACTGGAGGAGCCAGGCCGGCTCCTGTCCGCATACACATGTGCAGCAGCACGCACCCGTGACCTTGTACAGCATGGCTGCCGCGTAGGCCAGCTCATCCTGGTAGCCCGTGGAGCTGTACAGGTAGCTCAGCACCTGCACATTTTCGCAGGCACACTGCCGGTGAGCACGAAAGAGAGCACGCCCCCGTGCCCCCTGAAGAGCACGTGCTGAGCGACCTGTGATGGGGAGGCCGCGATGCCGGGCGTCCATGACTGATGACATGCTTCCCCTCCCACCCCTTCACCTTGACACCATCGTCACTAGAGTCCATGTACGTGCCCGGGTACTCGGTGGCAAAGGCGTACAACTGCGCGGACACAGCGCAGAGGGCAGGACGGCAGTTGCAGGCGCGTCAGCATTTTGAGTGGTTTGACCTAACAGGGGGGCACGCGGTGGCACAGTCAGCAGCCGCCCACCTGCTTGGCGTGCTCCAGCGCCTTGTCCGCCCAGGCCGCGTTGTCGGGGCGCAGCAGCTCGCTGGCGCTGGCCAGGGCTGCACACCGCAGGGGGAAAGCAGCAGGCGGCAGCCGCGGTCAGATGGGAGTAGCCGCTCATTGGTGCTGGCCAGGGGCGCAGGCGGCTCAAGGGCAGGAACGGGCAGGAGATGGCAAGCCGCTCGCTCAGCAAGGTGGAGGCAGCAGCTGGCTCGAGATGCTTGGCAAGGGGGAGGCCACCCCACCCCACGGTTCAGCAGCACTGTAATGAGACGGCTCACCCGCAGCGGCCTTGCAGCAGAGGTGCAAACACATTCCTGACAGCGCAGCCGATAATGAACACGCATTTGATGTGCAACATGGATTAGTGCTCACCGGCGGCGGCCAGGCCGGTGACCTCGGAGCAGGGGTCGTCCTTGGTGCAGTACCCCACCAGGCGCGGGTTCTTCTCGTACTTCTCGTACAGCTCCCAGGGCGCGTAGTTGTCAAAATCTGAAGTGAAGGTAGAGATGGGGAACAGAGCGAGTGAAGATGGAGCGCACAGCTAGTAGAGATGGGGTGCAGCTCCCAGGGCGTGCGCGTGCGATGCTCTTGGGTATGCACATGCAGCGCTGCCCTCTCGGCCACGCAGATGCAAGCGGTGCTGCTCTAACTGATGCCCAAGGCGCACTGCATGCGCTGCCCGCCTGTCGCATGTGCCTCCCACTGCGCTGAGGGGGCGACAGGGCTTGGGCTCAGCCACCTGGACAGACACGGAAGGAAACAACGCTCACCCTCGGTCTGGTTGCCCATGGAGCCCATGAACACATAGTCCTCCACGTGTGCATTGATCAGGTAGTCGGCGCCCCACTTGACCTGCATACGGAGCGAATGGAATGCCAGTGTGAGGCATGAGCAGCTGATACGCAGCACTGGTGGGGCGCTGCGCAGGCAGCCGGCACCCCACTCTGCTGTTGGTGAATGGGGACGGTCATCCGGAACTGGAACTCAACACAAGTGCCCCCCGCCTTGCCTTGAACTTGATGTCGTCCAGCAGGCCCGTCTTGTTGAAGCCGCCGGGGAAGCACAGCGCGGCGGCGCCCAGGAAGGCAGGGGCATAGGAGCTGCAAGGAGTCGCCAAACGAGGAGCCAAACGTGGATCAGAGGATTGGCAGGTTGGGCGGCGAGGGAGCAGGGCGTGGCCTGTCGAGGCACGAGTGCAGGCACCGCCAGCCAGCCGCACTGACACCCTGGCAACCCGCAAGTCGTTCTCCAGGTAAGCATGTGCCGTACCTGACAGAGCCCAGCTTGAGCGAGGAGCCGCCCGACTCAAAGTAGCCGCCGCTCAGGTCCTCGCCATACTTGCCTGCAGTTGATAAGGCAAGCATATATGAATGTGAATCAGCGTGTGGACTTCACTCCAGTTACAGCCCAGATGCATGGGATGCAGAGTACTGCACTGCCTCACTTGATACGCGCACCCTGCAGCAGCAACCGCTGCGCCAGGCACCACCGGGCACGCATGCTGCATGCCACAGCTACCGCTGCCCCTGGCACCACGCAGCATCCGGTGCTAAGCCACACCCTTGCAGGTGAAGCACGAGTTGTCGCGCCACGCCAGCCGCTTGTAGCCGGGAGAGATGGTGCCGGAGATCTGAAGGGGCCGGTGGAGGGGGAGCAGGGCGGCGGCAGCGGGCAATCAAGCAGGCGAAAGGCGTGCGGGCAGGGGTGGCAGTGGCCGGGATGCACCAGGTTGTGACGCACATCTGCACAGAACTGCCTGCTAGCTGCGCTGCTTTGGGGTCGTGAACAAACAGCGGTTTTCGCAGCGACCTGACATCCTAGCCAGAGGTGCACCCAGTACCATACCAATCTGACGCCCTACCCTCCAAAAGTAAACCAAAATACACTTCCTGCGCTCCACACCTGGGAGTCGTAGTACAACAGCGACTTCTGCAGCGCCTCGCTGTAGTCGTAGTCGGGCTTGCTCTTGTCGGGCAGCTGCGTGTTGGCCGCCGCATCCTGCCACTCTGCGGCAGGGGAAATCAGGGGTGCGAGGCAGCAGGTGAGAAATCAGGGGTGCGAGGCAGCACGTCAGGAAACAGGGGTGCGAGGTGGCCGGTCAGAAATATCGGTTGCGAGGCAGCAAGTCAGCAGGGTCGAAATGACACGGACCGCAATTGTGTCGTAGCAGCACGCAGGGCTGGGTTAAAAGTGGTGGGCAGGTAAGGTAGCGCTGCAGGTGCGCGGGCAGCGCAACTGCCACCACAATTCCTCGAATGCCCTGCGGCAGGCATGCGCGCAGCAGTTGCAGCCACCCGCCCTGGGAAACCTTGCAACCAGCCGCAGGCCTGGGCCCTCCCAATCAAGATGGACAAGGGCAGCCACTCACTCTTGCCTTTGCCGCCGGTGGTGGGCTCGTACGACACAGGGCCCTGGCCCACATCCACATACTGGCACACGCCCTCGGTGATGCACTCATCAGGGTAGCCGTCATACTGCAGGCAGGGAGGTGCGGAGGGAGCAGATTGAGGCAGTAGCGCAGCCGGCACCCCCGTGAGGAAATGGTTGGGGAAGCCGCTGCACAAACCGCTGTGCTGGCCAGCAGCAAGGGGTTGGTTTGCGGGGGGGTGAGGATGGGGTGAGTGTGGTCCACCGAGGCAGCGGCCACCCTCCGGGCTGCACTGCCCCCAGCAAGCAGGCCAACCGGTCTTGGCGTGGCACATGGCGGTACATTCAGCTGCTACTGCACTGCGGATTGGCGAGCAGAGGCTGCAGGTTTTCATTTATAACCAACCAAATAACGTATTGTAGAGTAAAGAAGCAGGATCACCATGGCCTCGGCGCGGTTCATGTATGTGATGCCGCTGGCGCACACGGGGTCGCGGGAGGACCAGTCGCCGCCCTCACGCCGCGCGCCTGGCGGGTAGCAGGCCTTGCTGCACACGCCATCCTGCGCGCGAGGATTGGTGGGAGGGCGCAAGCGAAGCGTCAGACAGGCTGGAGTGCTGCTGCCTGCATGGCGCTGCGGCGGCACGGTGGCATGTGCTTCTCGGGCAGGTGCAAATCTGCTGCAATTCCTCCCAACCCCAAAACTTCCCACAAGCAAAAGCAATGCGGCCCTCCCAGCGAGTCTCTTGCCTTGAGCTTGATGGCGCCTGCACACCGCATCACACACTCGTTCAGGTACGTCTGCTGGTCGGTGCCGCACACCGCCTGGTCATCGTCGGGGCAGTTGCAGAAGTCGGCGCCGTGCCTCTGGTAGCTGCAAACCGCAGGGCAGTGGCAGCAGCGTGTGAAGAGGGGTGGGGGTGGGGGCCGACACAGGCAGGGCCCCTCTTAAGTGAGGCGCCACTTTGAGGCGGGGTGGCAGACACAAGGTATCCACCTGGCAACATGTGGCAGGCCAGCGGTTGGCAGCATGCACATGCACGGGCAGCAGGGGGCGCGGCCACATGCATAAGCCGGTGTGTATGTGGACGGGGGGTGCATTCGAGTGCATTCGAGAGCATCAAGTGGAGGGAGCGCAGTGGCAGAGGAGAGCGGAGCTGCGGTACAGTGGGGGTCAACGCATGCCGGCGGCGGCTCGGGAAAGGGCGGCGCTGCGGGCAGGCGGCAGTCCGAGCTCACCCCTGGCCCCCAGCCGGCTTGGTGGTGGTGGTCGCAGTGCCGTTGCCGGCATCGCCACCGCCCTGCAGCAGCCCGCGGCCCGTGAGCGGGCGGGGCTGGCGGCGGGCGGCGGCGCCGACCGCCAGCAGCAGCACTACCACCGCTGCGTTCCAGCGCATGCTGATGAATCCGCAGACCTGCAGGCGGGGCGGCGCAGCAAGCAGTGAAGAAAGAGGAGGGTCGGCGCGCGGCCTGCGACGTCGGACTGGTGTTGCAGCCTTACCCTGCCTCTGGAGTCTGCCAACAGCCCAAATTAGCTGATGGGTAGCTTCAATTACACGCTAAAGACCGGTCTGACCCTGACCGGCCCGACTACATGCGGACCGCGCAGCTAACCTGTCGAGCCATCGGCCAATCGGCTTCCGCGTCTGAATCTGAGTTGCGGCTGCAGTTGCATGCCCAATGGCGAGGCCACGGCGGCCAAGCGGCCCACCTGGCTGCCGCCGCCCAGGGCGCTGCCGCCGCCGGTGCCACGGCGCATGCCTCCGGTTCAGCAGAGCAGCGTAACTCCAGTCTCGACGGGCGGGTTGCATCAAGTATATTCATTCAAAACAGCGCAAGGGTGTCGGAGGCGCCTGCGGGGCGGGCCAAAATGCAGGCGGTCTGAAGCGCCCGGCGCCTGCCGACGCTCAAAGAGGGGGCAAGAGGGAAGCAGGAAGAATAGGGTGTGCACGATGCGTACTAATATGCGCAGAGACGGTGCAAAATGCCAAGATGGGTGAGCTGTCTAGGGAGCCAAAAGGTCAGGACGAAATGAATGGGGAGGTCAGAACGAATTGCTGGTGTGTGTGTTTGCATGTGGTTTCTCAAGGGCAGGGCTGCTCAGATGCGAGCGGGGGCCGCCAGGGTTCAGCAGCAGCAGCTCAATCACGAGCAAGCTGTCACCCGAACCATGTGCAGCTGCCAATAGCCTCGCAAGCACTGCCGCAGGGGTGGGTGGCTGCGAGAACCTGGCTGCCGCTTCTGGCTGCCGCCTGCCACCTGGCAGCGCGCCTCGGGTTTGCTCCTAACTCATTCCACTACTCTGCAATCGTCTTCATGGGCAGGCCGCCGGCAGGGACGCCAGCGCCGCCGCCCTCCTCGCTGCGCGCCGCCACCGCAAGGAAGGACTCGGCGCAGTAGGTGAAGTTCTGCAGGGCGGGGCGGGGGCGGCGGGAGCAGGCGGGTTCAGTGCGGGGCAGGAGTGCAGCCGCATGGCCAGTCGCATTTGGGGATGGGCGCTCAAGCAATGGTCACATGTGCGCTGGCTGTGCAGCGACAGCAGCGAAAGCCAGCGGCACAGCACAGCTTAGGGCACGGATTCAGCAGGTATCTGGAGGACAGTCGTAGACCGCACCTCAAACATGTGGTCTTGCAGGGACGACTCGCGGGGCGTTGCGCATGGCGAGTCCTGCGGGGGAGGCAAAATAGGGTAGGCAGGAGGGCGGCATTTCAGCCGTCTGGAAAAAAATATTAAATGGAAGCTGCGGGTGGGGCTCCCGGGGGACCCGAAACCGGCCCCAGCGCACCGTGGGAGGCAGGTCAGTCCATATCTTGTCAAAGTTGTCGATGCTCTCGATGCTGCGCACATTCGGGCGGAAGGGCGAGGCCACCTGCGGGTGGAGAAGAGCGGGAAAGCAAAGGGAAGGGGAGAGATGGTGAGGCAGGGAAGCAGGAGGGGCGCGTGGGAAGGGGGGTGGCGG
>VIYQ01001075.1:0-24457 GCA_009928355.1 Chlorella sp. CH2018
CACACCAGGTGCATTACAAGTACATCGAGGCAGCTGCTAAGACGGGGCAGCTCAAGGAGGTGCGTGCCGGCACCTTGATGCAATCAGATGCCTGTGATGTGGCAGCCACTTGTGTTGGACTTTGCAGCAAGGTTTGTTGGGAGGCAGAAGGATGCTGTGGACGACCAGCGTCGTCCTTTGTGCCTCTCACTGCCAATGGTGCAGGTGGAGCGCGTGACCCGCGAGTCCAACTTCTACCCGCCCGAGCGCGTCAAGACCTTCCTCATGGAGGTGCGGCAGCGTCGGTGCATGCGCTGTATTGGAGGCGGTGCATCCAGCAGTCCCTCAGTCACTGACTCATCGTCTGCTATGTTTTGCTTTGCTCCGTGCCCACAGCCTGACCTGTCCCGTAACCTCCCCCAATTCCTATGCAGGCCAACTTGCCGGATGCGCGGCCGCTGATCAACGTGTGCGACCGCTTTGACATGGTGGCTGATCTCACGCTCTACCTGTGAGCTGGGCATGGTGCAGCATGCGTCCATGGACTGCAGCGGGCTTGCTGTCAGGAGCTGCAGAACAGCGTTGCTCGCTGTGCGCAATCGTGTGGTGCACAAGCAGCTCAATTCCTTCTGGGCTCCGCTCCATCCGACCAAGCAGGTACCAGAAGAACATGTTCCGCTACATCGAGGGCTACGTGCAAAAGGTCAACCCACAGAAGGCGCCGCAGGTGCGCCCAATGCGTGAGAGATACTCCCACCACAGGCACAGCGTCTGGCATGCGTGAGCTTAAACAAGCGTGTGTCACTCTGCTTGACACATTCTGTGTCTACCCGTCTTGTGCATCTGCCAGGTGGTGGGCGCGCTGCTGGATGCGGAGGCGGACGACGGGTTCATCAACAACCTCATCCTGTCGGGTGAGTGTGCAGCACTGGCTGCTCGTTTGTTGCGCTGCCTCTCTGGCCCTCGTGAACAGATGCACGGCCAGCCTCTGGCTTTGCCCATGACAACGCGCCCCGTTGAGTCCTGACCATCTGTTGCCTGCAGTGCGGTCGCTGATCCCGGTGGAGGCTCTGGTGGAGGAGGTGGAGAAGCGCAACAAGCTCAAGATGCTGAACCCCTTCCTGGAGCAGCTGGTGTCGGAGGGGTCCAAGGTGGGGACCTTGGGCCGCAGTGTGGGCTGGGAGGCTCTGCCGGCTGCTGGGCTTGATTGGGCGTCCTCTTCTCCTCCCTCATACCGCGATTTCGTTTCTCGGTGCCTGTGCCTGGCCCGCAGGACCCCCAGGTGCACAATGCGCTGGGCAAGATCATCATCGACACCAACAACAACCCGGAGCACTTCCTGACCACCAACCCCTACTACGACTCGCTGGTGCGTGGGGATGTGTTGCTGGACTGCTTGATGTCGTGGTTGCGTTCACTGGTTGGCTCTTCTCTGGGCAGCTCCCACGGTAACGTTTCCTCCCACGCTCCTCCACCCAAACAGGTGGTGGGCAAGTTTGCCGAGAAGCGTGACCCCTCGCTGGCCTGCGTGGCGTACAAGCGCGGGCAATGCGACGAGGCGCTGGTGGCCTGCACCAACAAGAATGCCATGTTCAAGCTGCAGGTGGGCTAATCTGTGTATTCACCACCGCCGCCATGAAGCCAGCCCACCAGCCTGCTGCTGTCGTGTGCTGCTGTGCTTGCCACCTGCGCTTTGTGGGCAGAGCAGATTGTCCTCTCAGCCACTCTTCTGCCCAATTCCAAGCAGGCCCGCTACATTGTGGAGCGCTCTGACTCTGACCTCTGGCTGTCGGTGCTGGGCGAAGAGAACAAGTTCCGCCGCCAGCTCATCGACCAAGTGAGCAGTGCACTAGAGGGCAGCCAGGGCAACCTCAGGTGGCAACCACCCTGCGACTTCCATGAGCCACCCTAACAAAATGGAAGCTGCTTTGGACATGGCTCACCCTGCGGGCCAATGGCACCCAACCTCCCGCAGGTGGTGTCCACCGCGCTGCCCGAGTGCAAGAACCCCGAGTCTGTGAGCGTGGCAGTCAAGGCCTTCATGCAGGCCGACCTGCAGGTGCGGATGGCAGCACAAAGCGGTTAAGAGTCGCAGCGAGATGCATGGCCTGAATGCAAGCAAGTGAATTCTTGCCCTGCCACAGAGAACTGTGACACACAACACTGAGCACATCTTCGCCCTTCCACCCTGCAGGCGGAGCTGATTGAGCTGCTGGAGAAGATTGTGCTGAACAACTCGAGTTTCAGCAACAACCACAACCTGCAGGCGCGTGTTTGCCAGTCAGGGGATTCCAGTCCATGGCAGCTGTGGTTGAGGTCACGACAGGGTTGTTGTCCCTCCATTTTCTTTGCGTCCTCACCTGCTCCCGTCCACTCACTCTGCTGCAGAATCTGCTGATCATCACTGCCATCAAGGCCGACAAGTCGCGGGTGAAGGACTACATCCACCGCCTGGACAACTTTGACGGCCCTGCTGTGGGCGAGATCGCTGTCGGGTGCGTGAGGCTGGGCTCGGGAGGGCGGTGCGCCTGCTTGGAGCCGTGTCCAACAAGCTTGAAAGAAGGGCGCATTAGCGGGCTCAGCAGGTATCCTTTCGTTGCAATTGTTTTTCCTTGATGTGCATCCGTGAACCTCCATTGCCGTCGCAGCTACGAGCTGTTTGAGGAGGCGTTTGAGATCTACCGCAAGTTTGGCCTGAAGCAGCAGGCCATCAAGGTGGGGGTGGGTGCCCGTGCTGGGAGTTGTGCACGCGGCTTGAGGGTCCCTGCCTTGTGGATGGTGCGCACAGCCGGGAGCGAATGTGCAGTTCTGTTGCGTGGCCTGGCCATCAATGTGCGTGGCCTGGCATCCCTCTTCCCTCCTGTTTCTCTTGGCAGGTGGTGCTGGACCACATGGAGGACCTGAACCGTGCCCACGAGTTTGCCACCAAGGTGGACGAGCCAGGGGTGTGGAGCGAACTGGCTAACGCGTACCTGGAGCATGCACAGGTGGGCACAGGCGGCTGCGCAGGTGGTGCCCGCTGCAGGTGCCAGTCTGTCGGCTAGCATTACGTGTTGCAAATGCAGAGGGAGGTGGCACAAGTGAGTGACCATCTCCATTGCATTTGCCTGTGTGCCAGGTGGGAGACGCCATTGCGGCCTACCTGCGCGCTGCCGACACCTCCAAGTACAACGAGGTCATCGCCAAGGCCAACGAGGTGCGCTGGCTGTGCACATCACATGTGCCTTCTCCACTGGCCTTGACTTGCTACGCTGATCGGCGCCTGGCCGTCGACAAGCTGAGGCTTCTGCCTCGGCGTAGTGTCGCCGCCATTCATCCACCAGTGTGCTCCTCTTGTGCAGGCGGGCCAGCACGACGATCTGGCCAAGTACCTGCTCATGGTCCGCAAGAAGGTCAAGGACCCCAAGGTCGGTGACAGTGACAGCGCATGCACCTGCTTAGCAACGCCTGGGGTTTGGTGCCCATGGCTGCTGCGACCGCTGCATCTCGAGGTGTTCCTGCTGGCCGCCCACCCCACCTGACCTGCTGATCCCCTCTTGCCCTCCTCAGGTGGACACGGAGCTGGTGTATGCGTACGCCAAGAACAAGGACCTGGGGCCGCTGGAGGAGTTTATCACTGGCACGCACTTGGCCAACCTGCAGGCTGTGGGTGACAGGTAGGTGGGGAACGGGGAGGCATGGCGGTCTTGAATGCTTGAACACTTTAGTACATCGATGACAATAAAGTCTATTTGAGCGAGGCAAAGTGCACAACCCTGGCCCTCAACCACACTCGAGCAGGTGCTTTGAGGAGGGCCTGTACGAGGCGGCGCGCATCATCTACAGCCGCATCCCCAACTACGGCCGCCTCGCCTCCACGCTCGTGCGCCTCCACCAGTTCCAGGCGGCAGTGGATGCCGCGCGCAAGGTGGGCCAAGTCTGTCAAGACTGTGCTGCAGGGTAGAACGTTGCTAGTGCATTGCTGGCTTGACCCTGGCGCCGACTTGCAAAGGTTTTTGGTCTCCTCGTCGCACATTCAACGTGGCGGCACACTCTGTCTGCTGCTGTCAACTGGCGCATGCCTTGCCCTGTCTCAGGCCAACTCGCCGCGCACGTGGAAGGAGGTGGCATATGCGTGCGTGGAGGAGGGCGAGTTCAAGCTGGCGCAGCTCTGCGGCCTTAACATTATCGTCAATGCTGACGACCTGATGGAGGTGCGCTGGCGAGGTGCCAGGGGACCGGTGCGCACAAGTTCACCCTGCTGTGTGCCCTGCCCTTTCCAACCCTTGGACCTTCCCTGTGCACCTGCTCCAGGTCTCCGAGTTTTACCAGTCACGCGGGCACTACGAGGAGCTGATCAGCCTGCTGGAGAGCGGCATTGGTGCGCAGCAATGTCTAATTGCCTGTGCCTGCTGCTCCTGTGCTTGCCTTGCCTTTTGTTTCCCACCACCTGCTCTCTGAAACAATTACCGCCTGGCATCATGTGCGCAGGCCTGGAGCGTGCCCACATGGGCATCTTCACCGAGCTGGGCGTGCTGTACGCCAAGTATCGCCCGGTGAGGATGGTAGAGGCGTGGCTGTGTGGTAGCATGTGTTGCACCCCGTGTGTTTGCTCTGGATGCCAGGTTGTGACAACGCTTGCAACATGGCAGCCTGCCCTCGCTGCGTCGTCCTGCCGTCTCCAATACCGCTCGACCTTGACACAAGGCTCTTTTGGCTACTGGTGCCCGCAGGAGCGTCTGATGGAGCACCTCAAGCTGTTCTCCACACGGCTTAACGTGCCCCAGCTCATCCGCGTGTGTGAGGAGCTGGAGCTGTGGAAGGAGCTCACCTTCCTGTGAGTGGGGTGATGGAGTGCCACCCACATGAATGGAGGGCATTACTGCCCGGATGCTCCGCCTGTGCTCCCTGTACAAGAGTAACCGCCTTGTCGAGCGCTGTTAGCACCACCCTCACTCAGTTTCCTCAGTTCAACCCTGCAGCTACGTGGCCTACGACGAGTACGACAATGCGCTGCAGGTCATGATCACGCACTCGCCGCTGGCCTGGGAGCATGTGCAGGTGTGCGCAGATGCAGGGGATGTTGGCTGTGGCGGGCACGTTTCAGGCATGGATTCAGGGTGCTGCACGCGTGCGCGATGCATAGCTAGGCGGCTGCAGTTGCTGGAAGGGTGCACGATGAATTATTGTGTCGTCTGCTGTTTTTTATCAGGCTCCCCCTCACTGCATTGCCGCTTGTGCCCCATCCCCTTGGCTACAGTTCAAGGACGTGGCCGTGAAGGTCAAGTCTGCCGAGACGCTGTACAAGGGCATCTCCTTCTACCTGGAGGAGCACCCCGACCTGCTGAACGACCTGCTCAAGGTGAATGGGTGGGCGGGCGCTGGTTGATGGGCGCAGCATGGATTCCTGCCTGCCTGCTGGAAGCTGGTGCGGGTGCATGTTGATGGTGCGATGATCCGGCACGTTGGCTTTGGCAGCACCAGTGCGCGGCCGGCACCTTCAAGCTCTCCAGCGCCCTGCACAGAGCACCATGGAACGCATGCATGCCCTGCACTGCGCAGGTGGTGGAGGCACGCGTGGACCACAGCCGCGTGGTGGACATCATGCGGCGCGCGGGCCAGCTTCCGCTGGTCAAGGACTACCTGCTGGCAGTGCAGAAGAACAACCTTCTGGCGGTGAGTAAGGGCTGAGTTGTGGATGGCTGCCAAGGCCAATACTATGCAAAAGTTACTAAATCATTTGAGCCTCACCCACCGCTTTCTTCCAACCCCCGCAGGTGAACGAGGCGGTGAACGAGCTGCTGATCGAGGAGGAGGACTTTGGCGCACTCCGCGATTCCATCACCACCTACGACAACTTCGACCAGCTCACGCTGGCGGCCAGGTGCGGTGCAGTGTAGGGGTGCGGGCAGATGCGTCATGCCCTTGTTGTGAGAGATGAAGGGCTGTTGTGGTCCTCTGTGTGCTGCGCAGTCCCGCACCAACCATACCCCGTCCTTCCCCTCCCACACAGGCTGGAGAAGCACGAGCTGATGGAGTTCCGCCGCATCGCCTCCTTCATCTACAAGCGCAACCTCAAGTGGCGCAAGGCGGTGGCGCTGGCCAAGACCGACAAGCTGTACAAGGATGCGATGGAGACAGTGGCGCAGGTGCGCTTTTGGCCTCTGCCATGTACAGCTTGTGCCTGCACCTGCACCGCCCGATGGTGTGCACCTGTTTTGCTGCCAGATATTGCTTCCCCCCAGCCACCTCACCTTGCCCCGCCCCTGGCCACCCTCACGTGCAGTCGGGCGACCGCGACATTGCGGAGGATCTGCTGCGCTACTTTGTGGAGGAGGGACAGCGCGAGTGCTTCGCCGCCTGCCTGTACACCTGCTACGACCTCATCAAGCCGGACGTCGCGCTGGTGCGCCAGCTTGGCTGCTGATGCAGGGCAACATGTTGCGGTGTCGTTCTGGACGGCTGGGCAGGGGTGCATGCCACCAGGCGGCGCTTTGACCCATGCCTACCATCCCCTCTGCCTGATTGCAGGAAGTGGCATGGACCAACGGCCTCACGGATGCTGCTATGCCCTTCCTCATCCAGACCCTCAAGTGAGGCGACGCTGGCATGCACCGCTGCCTGCCAGTTGCCAGTCATGGATTGTGCAATTCAAACCTATGGGCTGGAGCTCAACCCCCTGCCCCCTTGCCCCCTTTGTCGCCCAGGGACTACACCAACAAGGTGGACACCCTAATGCACGAGCGCCGCGAGGCACAGGTGTGTGCTTGCAGTGCCGGCGTCTGCTCCCGCTGCCCAAAGCTTTCACGCGCGCTGCCATCTCGTGGGCGTGCTCAATCACTGCAGGGCAAGCTGGACGGCACCCTCTGCAGAGGGGTGTCTCACCATTGCTGTCGTGCCCCTGTCTGCGGCTGCAGGAGGCGCGCAAGAGTGAAGAGGACAAGGCCAAGGAGCAGGAGCAGGCAGCCAACGCATACCTGCACCTGAACAGCTACCTCGCGCTGCCGCCGCCCTCGGCGGCGCCCGACGGCGGCATGGGCGCGCAGCAGCCCTACGGCGGCGCCTACGGCGGCATGCCGCAGCAGTTCTGAGAGTGCTTCGTGGCCGCTGACTCGTACCCTGTTTCTGCCCTGCCCGGCTGTGTACCCCCCCGTAACTTGTAATGTGCGATCGCGATGGCAGCGGCAGGATCGGCACAGACAGTGTCTAGCGCAAGTCTTGTGCGTCGCCGGTGCCGCCAAAGTGGCAGGCCAGTGTTGTGCCATGGCCAGCGGTGCGCTTCCTGCATCTCCCTTTCCCCCTCCCGTCCACTTGGGGCTCCAGGCCGTCAATTCAGATCTCCCTGTGCCTCTTGCTGCACCGCGTGCTGTGCCTACAC
Source organism: Chlorella sp. CH2018 (assembly GCA_009928355.1). Lineage (NCBI taxonomy): Eukaryota > Viridiplantae > Chlorophyta > Trebouxiophyceae > Chlorellales > Chlorellaceae > Chlorella > Chlorella sp. CH2018. The sequence continues at coordinate 7,337 of VIYQ01001075.1, forward strand.
GCCGCGACTTGACCATCCCGGGCCCATCCTTTGGCAATGACCGCTTGAGGCATTCGGGTGGCCTAAAGCACTCCCACCCCGGGCCGAAGGCTGGCCCCCTTGAAAACTCAAAACTCCGCCTGCAATCTCCAAGGGCTATCTGGCCTTCCCGTGGCTTGCCGGGACTGTGGGATCACTTCCCAGCATGGGCAAGGCGCGCGATGGAGAGCGCTTAGTGCGGGCACTGCGGGGGGCAGGCCTGGGCGCCCTGACGCTGCTGCTGGGCCTCTGGGCACTGTCTGGAAGCGGAGGGGGCCGAAGATACGAGACGGGGATCGACTTTGACGGCCGTGATGACGACACCGCCGGCGGCAGCTACGTGCCGTTCGGCGCTGTGCGCACCGAGGGCACGCGGCGGCCGCTCCGCCCGCTGGAAATGTGCAGCTGGGAGACCGCGCTCGAGGTGGGCGGGTTTGGTGGCAAGGGTCATGCACATGGGGCCACTTGCAAGCGGACAATGGGTGTGCATGAGCGGCAGCTTGGCTGAGGGCAGAGGGTTGTTCTGATCAAGGCATGGGTGCGGCTTGCAGTTCGTTGCATTTCTGACCGGCAACATTTGCAAGCAACCTATCACGGATGCCTGAACCACTCAGTTCTCGGTTTATCAGAGGTGTTGTGTTGGCCACGCCGTCGCACAATTCCTGCTCGCACACAGCTGGCCCATACTCCACTGCTCTCTTGGTTGGCGTTGGCCTGCAGGGCTCCCAGTTTGACAACGAGGTGGAGAGCGATGGGTACCCAACGCGGTACGAGCGCCAGGTGTGGTCCGATCACAAGCCTCTGGAGGATGTGACCTGCCCTGTGTGCGGCATGCAGAAGCAGACGGTCCGCTTCATCGGCTCCGACCTAAGGTACATGCTGGCAGCTGCTGCTGCCAGGCCAGAAGGGTTGCTTGTTGCCTGGGTGGCTGGCAAGGAATGCAAGTGGAAGGCTGCCAATCATGCAGACCGCGACGACTTTGGCCAGTCCAGCCAAGCTGTCGCTGCATTCTGCGAGCTGTTCTGTACATGCTTTTTCACTTCTTCCAACAGCCCTAACCTCACTTGCACCCGACCCCTGGACGCTTGCGTTACAGGGAGGAGGGCAAGTGCTCTCACTGCGGCAGCTACAACCGCCTGCGCCAGCTGGCAGACGTTATCCTGCCGGAGGCTTCGCGCCTGACTGGCCGCAAGCTGCAGGTGCGGCACAGCCAGATGTGGTGCCAGGCCACGTCTCGAGAGGGCCAGGGCCCAGAACCAAAGCATACCAGCTGGTTGGGTGGGAGGCAGTTGTGGGACACCACATAGCATTGACAACCTGCCTTGTTGCAGCGCAAGCCTGCCATTATTGACTCGTCTGACTGCGTAATCGCCATGCAGGCTCTGCAAGATCTGGTGCACACCAACCTGCGCATCCTCAACACACAGTGCCAGGGCGTCCTGCATACCGTGTTGAGGCGGGCACCGGGATACGTGTGCAGGTGGGAGCTCAGGCATACTGTAGGCTTGGCCAATGCAGGACCCCATGGGGAGTATGTGCTGGCCAACTTTGCCTGCTGCCCAGTGGCGGTTTGCCTGTCGCAAATTTAGCCCGAAGGTGTCGCTGGCCACGATTTCTGCTTACAGCCCACCCACAGGTCGCTCAGTGCAAGTTGGCCCTCCCAACTTGCGTTGCCCGGTATCCCTCTGCGCAGTGAGTACATCAATGCAGACGTTCCGGCGGGGCAAGTGATTGAGGGCATTCGGCACGAGGACCTGCAGCGCACCACGTTCAACGACGAAGCGTTCGACCTCGTGCTGTCCAGCGATGTGCGTGGGCCTGGCCAAACGCTTTTGCCTGTCGCCTGCTGCCGCCTGTCTGGCTGCACAACCCTCTAGAAGCTCCTTTAGCGAACACGCTATCTTGCGCCACATCGATATCCCTGCAGCTGATGTCACGCATACCGCGGCCATACCAGGGCTTCCACGAGCTGCGCCGCATCCTGAGGCCTGGGGGCGCACACGTGTTCACCGTGCCTTTTTCTTCGGTGCGTGCCCTTTGACTGCTGTGGTGGCTCGTGCAGCTGATGGCATGTTACATTTGCCCTGTTCTTCCGCCAAGGTGGGACTCCCCTTCGGACAAGGATGAGGCGCAGCAGTGCAGAGTAAGGTCCATCACAGACCTTTTGCCATGCAACCAGTTGGTTGATGCATTCGCATCTGACATATGGCCACCCACTGGCCCTTTTCAACCTGCAGAATGAGTACCACGACCAAATCAGGGCTGTGGTCGAAGACGGCAAGCTGGTGCACTGGGCGCTGCCACCCATTTACCAGGGAGACCATCTTCACCCCAAGGGCGTGCTCATGTTCACCATTTTCGGGCGTGAGATGGCAGACAAGCTGTGCATGCTGGGCTTCAACACCACGGTGCACCACCTGCACAACGCTGCGCACGGCATCATCGGGGACAATGCCTGGTGAGCCCGCTAGACCTGCTGCATGGCAATAGAGCACGCTGGAGCACCACTAACACCACTAACATGCCATGCTTGCTTCAGCGTATCAATCACTCAGAGCCCGAGCCATGCTGCCCTTGCTTGGTGCTGACTGCGTGCTTCATGCCCTTCCCGGCGTTGATGCAGGGTGGTCAGCACAATCAAGAATACTGAGCACCTGTGATCTGGCGTATCCACTTTGGTCTCAAAAGCTGTCCTCTTTGTGCACATTCCCTCGCTCTCCTCTCTTTGCCCGTGCTTGATATTTGATTGCTATGACGCCACACTGCTTTGTTTGGCGGTTCTGTGCTGGAGCTTGCTGCTTGTAAAACAGAAAACAGGTCAAAAGTCAAACAGCATGTGCAGTCACGCGCGCGACATGGCTGCCGCCAAGGCCAGGCACGAGGCCAGGCCACTCGAGCTGTTCACCAGCCCGGCCGGCCCCATCCAGGAGGAGGCCCGCCCATGCCTGGTGGAGGCCCGCCCATGCCAGGCGGGCGGCCCATGCCTGGCGGCATCTGAGGCGGCGGCGGCAGTTGCTGCGGCGGCATTGCTGCTGGCGCTGCTGGCCGCCCTGCTGGTGCTTGTGGAGGCTTGAAGGGCAGCTGCAAGGACAGAAAACACGCAGGACAACTCAGGCTCCACTTTTGTGCAGTGCGGCACCAAGAACAAACGATCCCTCCACACATCGGTGCAGGAGACAAACAGTGCGAGCACTTGCCTGCAGTGAGTAGACCTTGTTATCTGGATCCCTGTGGAAGGGAAGAACAGACCGGCGGAGCGAGCACTAAAGCAAGCCGCCTCGGGCAGCAGTTGCTAAGACAGGCACGCCCTGGCACAGCGTCAGTGCAACGAATATTGCAAGCCCCTTGTACGCAGAAGAGATCACATGCAGCAGCCACAAACATCATGCCTTCAGCCACCCGCAGCACGATGAGCGCACCAATGAGTGAACAGGCGCTCTGGGTGCTTCTCCACCTCATAACTGGGGATCTTGAAGGCCACCACCTCCTGCGCAAAGCAAGCAGGATGCGGCGGCAGGAAGAGCGGGGCAGGCTTGTCAGGCGTGGCATGACATGCACCTGTCTTGCGGGTGTTCAATGGGGCGGCAATGCTCGGGAATCAGAGGCTAGCAGATGCCTGGCACCCATGCGCTGTGGTCAAGGGCCACGGCCCGCCACGGCAGGGACCACCTGCTCATGTACGCAAGGCCCACGCCCTTCCCCACTGGGCACAGCTCACGTAGGGTTCCGCCGCAAACAGCAGGTACTGCCACTCCTTGGACCACGGCTCCTTGCGCTGCTCGTAGCTGGACATAATGCGGTGCCGCGGCTTGCTGCCCTCCTCAATCTCCGGGTACTCAATCTGAAGTGGCGAGAAGGGAGAGTGGAACTGCTAAGTGGCCACAGCATCCAACGTAAACAGGTTTTACTGAGGCAACAGCGGCCGTGAACAAAAAAAGCCCGACAGCAACAGTGAGGCGCATTGCAGGGCGGTGCCTCCAGATCTCGGACCCTAGCTGCGCAGCATACCATGCAGCTCCTGGCAAAGCCTGGCTCCCACCTGGAACAGCAGCCCCCGGGCCCCTGTCTCTCCATCAAACTGCTTGGTCACGCGGTAGCCGGGCCGGCCAATCCGCACCTGGGGCACGGGGCAGGAAAAAACATGTGCGACAGGTCTTGTCACCATCACGAGTCATCGGGCTGTAACCCAGAGCCGGGCAGGTGTGGCAGCATGCTGCACAAGCAGCAGCAGGCCTACCAGGCGGCAGCAACAGGCCTTTGCCAGGCAGCAGGGCAGGCAGGCAGATCACATGCTGGCGACAACAGGGCTCTCTGTAACTGTGGCGCGAGCAGCTTGCATCAAAGGCAGCCTAAGGCGCTCACTGTCTTCTTGACCGCCACGCGGCGCTGCGGCGCGGGCGCCACCGGCTTTTCTGCTGCCTCCCTCGCCGCGCGCTTGGCCAAATTCTGCTGATGCCGCTTGCCTACGGCAGCTCAGCGCAGCAACGGAAGCACATTCACACGCTGCCGGTTGAAGGCGTGCAGCTCGTCGCACAGGACTACAGCGGCGTGAAACAGCCGCGCCGTCCCGGGGCCTGAGCTGGGCCCACCCAGCTGCCCAACATAGCTTCAGGTGGGGAGCAGAACCTCTTCCTGACCCGCTTGTAGCACTGCTACAGCAGCTGGCCTGCAGCACGACCCCGCACCGATGCACGACATGGCGTCGCACCACCCACCTTGCGTGTGCGCCAGGTAGTTGCCCTCGTTGGTGTGCAGCGTGAGGCACAGGCGGCACTCGTACTGGCCCAGGTGGTTGCGCATGAAGTACGGGTCCTTGCTCAGGTCAATCGTCTCCAGCGCCAGCCGGCGCAGCCGCTCGCGCCGGTCCACAGCCTGCAGGGTGGACAGGGGGTGGAGGGGCTTCAGATTGCAGGCTGGCTTGGGCAGGCCAGTCCAGGCTCAGGTCACTGCAAACTCGTGTGGGCATGCAAGCACCCAGGTACCCACCTCCTGCTGCGCCGACACAAAGCCGCTGCCTGGCTTGGAGCCTGGGAACGGAAGGGAGCAGGAGTGGGGCCAGTGGCAAACGGGCGTCGTGCGTCGGCGGCGGCGGCGGCAGCAGCAGCTGTGGTGTCTCCTGGTGCACGCTCCGAGCAGACCATCATAACATCCCTGCCGCGGTCTTCGCTGTGTGTGCCTGCCAGCCCTTCCCAGCGGCGCAGAGCCCCCCATCACCGCCCTGAGCCCCACCATGCTCGCGTGCGTCCAGGAACGACATGGTGGCGCCCTTTTCACTGTTTCACAGCGCCGCGTAGGCGCGGACGGGCTGTAAGCAGGCGGTGCAGTCCGAGCCCGCGAGCGTCGCTCTGGTGGGGCTCTTTGCCGGTTACCACAAGCCGTCTGTGTTGCGACCAAACCGTTTTTGTAGCCGGATCGGCCTTGGGGCTCTCGAACTTCGCCCCTGCATCTTGCTCCCCATGGCGGCGGCGCACAGTGCCCTGCTTTAACTTTAGCGCATCGCGGAACCCGCATGACCGGTTCCACAGCGTGCATAACGCGGCGGGATTGATAGCAGCGGCTTGGCAGAGGGTCCAACTTGAACCACGAGGCGCCGCGGCATTCCTGGCTGCATTCCTGGCGCGCCATTCCTGCCGCCCCTGCCTCAGGCGGGGTGATCGGCTTTGACGTGGGGCATTGGGTGTGTGTGCGAGCTGGGTGAGTCTGGCACAGCAGAAGCCTTCGGCCGCCCTGCCAGCAAAAAATCATTTGCAGACGTGGGTGCCAGATCGGCAAGGAGTGCGACTTCCCTCGGACCACCTGCCGCGAGCTGCTGCTGCCTGCCGCCGCCTGCAAACTGTGCCCCTGCCGCCGGCCCTAGTGCGTGCAGCGGCGTGGGTGAGCGCGCTCCCGGCGTGCCAGGCTTCCGCGTGCTCCCAGGCCCGTTGTGCCATGGGGACACCTCGGCAACATGCAGGCGTGGCGCCCCAGGGCCTGGCTTTCCGCCTGCTCTTTGCCTTCCTGGCGCTCCACTTTGTGTGGTCCACGCTGCGCCCCAGCAACCGCTCCAGCCTGGACAGCATAGACTTTGAGACGCGCGACACGGATGGAGACAACGGCCAGCACAACCCTTTCGGCATGCCCACCACCAGGGACGGCCGCAAGCGGGCTCTGCACCCCCAGGAGCTGTGCGCCTGGGAGACGGTCTTGAATGTGAGCGGGTGCTGCCTGGCATAACTGTGGGGCCTTGGGGCAAGGGGAGGTGAGCCCAGGAGGCTTCCCTGACACAGCTATGCCAGCCTGTCCTGCCGTACGTTGCCACTGCTGGCTTGCCATTGGTTGCTGCGCTCCGCTGCCTCTCCCTGCAGTCCTCCACCTATGATGCAGCGCTCAAGCAGATGGGGTGGCCTACGCAGTATGAGCACTTGGTGATTGAGCAGCGGGCTATCCATGGCGTGACGTGCCCGGTGTGCGGCGGGCAGCACCTGAGCATTGAGTGGTCAAACTCTGACCTGCGGTGCGTGCCTGGGCTGCAGCAGCGCACAGCTGCTGGTCACGTGTGTGTTGCGGGCTGGGCCTGTTCCGGCTTGCTTGCCGCTTGCTTGTGCCCGCTGTTGGCACAGGGTGCCCCTACCTTCTCATGCCGCAGCTCCTGCTGCTCTGGTGTCCGCTGTATGGCAGGGAGGGTGGCAAGTGCAGCGAGTGTGACAGCTTCAACCGCATGCGACAACTGGCGGCAGTCATCCTACCAGAGGCCTCGCGAATATATGGACGGCCACTGCAGGTGGGCAGTGCAGCAGTTGTAGCTGCATGGGCCAAAGGCTGCATGCTTACTGTGGGACGAGCCCATAGTATTTTTTCAGCTGCAGAGGCCAGCTGCTTCACCCCCGCTCCTACCACCGTACATTGCAGAGCCTGAAAGAGGTGGCAGCGACCAACCTGCGCATTTTCAGCGCGCAGTCATGCTCTGGCCCGCTGCACGAAGTGCTGAAAAGGGCGCCCGGGTACATGTGCAGGTAGGACACACAGGTTGGCAAGATTGCGGGTGCTTATGCCTGCCGCGTGCTGCGTCTGTGCTTGTAGGGCTTGCAGAGCTGTCAATGTGCTCGCCCGTTGCTGTTGCTGCGTGGGTGCAGCGAGTACATCAGTGCGGACACACTACCAGGCAGCACGTCACAAGGCTATCGGCACGAAGACTTGCAACAGACCACATTTCCGCCCAATACATTTCATATCGTTGTCAGCACAGAGGTGCGATAGTTCTACTCGATGAGTTGCTGGGGCGGTTGCAGCCTCTGCCGTTGCAGTGGTCAAAAGAAGTTGCATTATGTGACGGCCAGTTTGCCACATGGCAATATCTGCACTGGAGCATGTGCCCGTGCATGTACTGCGTGTGGTTGGGCAAACTGTTATCTTGCCGCTTCATTGGCCCGTGCAGGTCTTCTCGCTGGTGCCCAAACCCTACCAGGCGCTGCATGAGATGCGCCGCATCCTGAAGCCTGGTGGCGCGCTGGTGTTCACCGTTCCCTTTGCAGCTGTGAGCTGATTGAGGAAACAGGAGTGTAGGGATGCCTCCTGCTTGCTGGCAAGGAGAGCCACTGGGCGCAATGTCGCATGTGACGTCATTCAACTTGCATAACTCTGCCTGCTCACGGCCACCGTGTGCAGAGTGACTATCATGACGAAGTCCGCGCAAGTGTGGAAAACGGAAAGATGGTGCACCATAAACCTCCACTGTACCCTGCCGGTTCGTTGGATATGGGCCCACAGGGAGTCCCAAGTCCTCGCCACATGTTGGTGTACATCATCAGGGAGGTTTGTTACGCATGCCCACAGCCAGCCATTCTTCTCTGATGCAGACCCTCTGCACCCTGATGGCGTGCTCATGTTCACCATTTTTGGGCGCGAGCTGGCGGACAAGCTGTGCATGCTGGGCTTTCATACAACGGTGCATCACCTGCACATCGGCCCTTACGGCATCATCGGGGACAATGCTTGGTGAGTCTTCACACTTTGATGGAGTTTGGAGGAAATCAAGCATTGCGCGGGGATTGAAACCGTCCTTTCATGATGTCTTGCTGCCTTCATGTTGCGTGCAGGGTGTTTGCAGCGGTCAAGCCAGACGGCAGCTAGAGAGGCACCGTTCGATGCACACATTACACATTTTCTCATCAGCTCGCAGCGACAAGTTTGCTGTGTTTGTTGGTTTGTGCTTTGTTTGTGTGTGCTGCCATCCTTGCTCCTTCCTTCCCCAGACTTTCAGCTTCTCAAGCTTGCAACAAGTTCTCATACTGACTTAACTGAGTGCTTTCTGGGTTAGGAGCACGGCTGTGCCGCAGAGCTGGATGTACACAATCAAATCATGCGCCATTGGCTGCTGCCTCTGCACCCTGCTTGCCCTCGCTGCCAAACATGCTGACCTGGCTGCGGGTGTCCCGCTCCCGCGTCATCACATCTAGCACAGACTCCAGCGTGTGCTCACCATGCACCTGCGGCATGGCCAGAGCAAGAACGGAGCAAGGCACAAAAGTGGACACCCCAATCTCAATGCGTGGCAGTAATGCGTGGCTCGTGAGGGGCAGACAAGATCGCTTTCCTGAAAAGGCACCAGCATATATCCCCACACCACCCTGCACTGCATCCGCCCACCTGGTTGTCGCGGGTGCGCACGTTGACGGTGCCATTGCGCTTCTCCTCCTCACCCAGCACCAGGATGTAGTTGTACTGCGCCAGCTGTGCCTCGCGCACCTGCGCGCACACAGAGTGGGCAGCAGGTACGTGGGGCACAGCTGCTGCGGAGCCGTGGCGCGCTTACAGGTTGTGGGTTTGGATAGACAAGGGGGAAGTGTCAAAGTAGGCAAACAGGCACCCACCCACCTTCTTCTGCATCTTGCGGTCTGCAACATCAATGTCCACGTGGAGGCCGGCAGCCCGCAGCTTGCGCCGCACTTGGTGGCCATAGTCATACACAGCCTCTGCAGAGCGGGAGTAGATAATGATCCCTTGTCAAGTTAAATAGAAGCATATGTGCGCACCCGCCATTCACATTGCGCTTGTCCAATTCCCAAGCCATGCTATGCCACGTGGGGCTTTGAACGCAGCTGGACGAAAGCCCTGCCGCTTGCTGGAACAACAATTGGCACCTCCCTTCTCACCCGAGATGGGAACCACCATGCACTGCCGCGGCGAGATCCAGAGCGGCCACTTGCCGCCCCAGTGCTCCGTCAGAATTGCAAACATGCGCTCCGCGGAGCCCAGGATGGCGCTGCAGTGGATGAGCGGTGGCATGGTGGGCACAGAGCGATGCAACCAAAAGCAATGGTAGCAGTGTGGCAGAAGGGCAGCAGCAACACCCAGATACAGATGGAGAGTTCCGCGGGTATTGGCAGCTGCGCAGCGCACCGGTGCACAATGACAGGCCGCTGGAAGCTGCCATCATCTGCCTGGTACTCCAGGTTGAAGCGGATGGGCAGCTGCAGGGGTGGGAACGGTGCACACTAGGAGTCGTCACGCATGACGGGCGAACAAGCTCTGCGGGTGCACCCCAAAGGAGCAGCATGGCAGGCAGCTGGGTCGCTAGTGGCCCACCTGGAAGTCCAGCTGCACGGTTGCGCACTGGAACTTGCGGCGCAGCGCGTCATACACCGTGATGTCGATCTTGGGGCCTGAGGAAATGGGTTGTGGTATGCCATGTCAAGCGACGAAGCGCAGGCTAGATGGTGCGCAGGACAGGCACCTACCGTAGAAGGCGCCATCGCCCGGATTCATCTCCCACTCGCGGCCGGTGGCGTTCAGAGCCTCCTCAAGTGCCCCCTCAGCCTCATTCCACACCTGGGCAGAAGGGTGAAACCAAGGTTATGAGGTGCAAGGTGCAACACATGTCAGGCTGTGGGGTCGCGCTGCACAGGCTGTGGGGTCGAGCTGTGGCAAAAAGCAGTTGCTGGTGCACATGCCCGAAGCAGCCACACTCAGCCTCTCCGGCGCAGCTCCATGCCCCTTAACAGCCTAGCTGCACACCTCCAGCTCTCCAAGATACCCCTCTGGCCGCGTGGACAGCGCCATCTTGTAGTCCAGCCCAAAGGTGTCGTACACCTGGGTGACCGGGTGGAGTGGGTGAGCGAGTGAAATGCGTGTGTGGGATTACGGGCTCGTGGGCGGAGCGGGCCAGTGAGGCGGTTGATTTGGCGAACCACAGAGGGAGCAGTTGAACGGTGGGGTGACAGGTGGACGGGTGCACTATATCCCCGCCGACATTGCGCACCTCTCCCATCATCTTCAGGTATGCCATGATCTCAGCCTTGACCTGGTCACGCCTGCGCGGAGGATGGTTGAGGTCAGGCGAAATGTGAAATGCAAGCGCAAGCAAATGACGACTGACCAGAGCCGTATGAATGGCCGCATGCAGCCATGCTGTTGGTTGCTGGCTGCCCTGCCCAAGCACCGGATGTTGCAACTGCTAGCTCTCATGCCCTGACCCTCCCGCACCGGCAGAAGATGTGGGCATCATCCTGCTGGAAGCGCCGCACGCGCGTGAGGCCCTGCAGCGCGCCACTGCACAGGCACAGGGGTGGGGCTGTGGCAGAGTGACTGAAGAGAATGGGGACATGCATGCTGCAAGCCACTGCCACCACATGCAAACAGTGGCCAAAAGTAAAGTGAAGCGCCAAACCCCATCAACTGAGGCATCAACTGAGCACCCCTGCAATATCACAAACGCTCCCCACCTGAACTCGTTGCGGTGCAGCACGCCAAAGTCGGCCAGGCGCAGCGGCAGCTCGCGGTACGAGCGGTTGCGGTTGCCAAACATGAGGCAGTGGCCTGCGGCCGGAGGGGCGCAGGCAGCACGGTCAGAAGCTGTTGACACAAAGGGTGCAGGCTGGGAAGAGAGGCATAGGTCAAGGTGCCAAACACTCGCGGCCGGGCAGGCGCATGGTGGTGCCCGCACCAGGCAGCTCCAGGCATACAGCAGGCGCCAAGCAGGTTTTTGGATTTCAAAGGAGAGAGCCGCACCGGGGCAGTTCATGGGCTTGAGGCCAAACTCAGCCTTCTCAACTGAGAAGGCAAACATGTTTTCCCTGCAGCAGGGCGCATCAGTGGGAAGACCGGTCGCTGATCACGGCATGAGCAGGACGCACTGTCTTCTGCGGCCGCAAAGCACAGCCCAGTCTAGTGGCCTGTACAGCAGCTGTGGCGGGCCGGGGGCATGCGCTTACCGGTAGTGCTCCGCGTGGCCGCTGGTCTTCCACAGATCAAAGTTGAAGATGTTGGGGGTCACCACCTCCTCATAATCATACTCCCAGTCTGCAGGCAATGGAAGGCAAATAATCAAGCAGGTCGGAAGCTAAGGCTTATCACGAGGACAGTGGGGTTCTCGCCAACTTCAGTTGCGCAGAGGCACGTGCTGCCTCGTCGTTGCTACCCTGCGTTCCCAACCCGCTACTTTCAAGAGTGGCCGCCCCAGCCCCACTCACACTTCTCGCGCATGTACTCCACCATTGCGTTGTAGATGCGGGCACCGTGGGGCAAGAAGAAGCAGGAGCCGGGAGACAGCGGGTGGAAGAAGAACAGCTCCTGAAGGAGGAGTGCGGGCAGTTAGCCTGGTTGGGACTAGTTGAAGTTCATGAGGCATCAAGTTGCAGCGATCCGCGGCGGAATATGCTGCTTCACAGGCAAAAGCAGCCTGGCTGCACCCCTCTGCGCAGCCCTCGCCCCTGCCTTGCCTGCTGCGTGCCAACGTTGCGGTGGTCGCGCTTGCGCGCCTCCTCCATACGGTGCTGGTACTCCTTCAGCTCCTTGTCGTCGGGGAAGGTGATGGCGTACACGCGCTGCGGAGAAGGGGGGGTTGGGTTGTTGCCACAGGGCCAGATGAACACATGCAGGCTGTTGGCTGTGAGCCAGCTGAACTACCATTGGAGCAGCTGGACCCTGATTGTACATCACTCAGCTGAAATTGACAGCATGCCGCTGCACGGCCCACGACCACCACAATGGTGAATAAAGAGAGTCGCACCTGCAGCGGCTCACGGTTGACGTCAGCGCGCCAAAAGGCACGGCTCATCGAGTTGACGCCCACTGCCTTGAGCAGGCCAGTGTTGGGCACATGTGGACCATGGCAAAGGTCCACCTGCAGGAGGTCAGCGCATGCAACAAAGTAGTCGGGGTTGCATGAGCCAGTTGGCATCCAGGCGCTTAGCCAGACGGCGGAGATGGCCTGGCTGCCTGCGAGCATGTCAAGGTGCCCACTCGTAGCGCCTGGCTGCTTACCATAGGGCCGCACTTGTAGCAAGAAATCACGGCTTCCTGCGGCAGCTCGCTGATGATCTCACACTTGAACTTGTTCTCCTGTTGGGGGACAGATACAGCCAGGTGACAGTTTGTGAAACCAGAAGAAACCCAGCCACCGCACGGGTGCTGCAGCTAGTCCAGCACAGGGGCAGTGAGCCGTATGGTGGTGTAGCGCAAGCAAACATGGACCAGCGGATTGGCTGGGATCGATGAACCCATGCTCCCTGCAGCACAATGGCATGCACACCTGGAACATGCCCAGGGCCTCGTCGCGCGACACCTCAATGCGCTCAAACACCTGTTTCTCCTTCACCGCCTGCACGGCGGGCAATCGATGCAATGGCGCAGATAAAGCAGGAATGGGGGGTGGGTTGCCAAACAGAATGCGCTCGTCTGTCGCAGTGAGCCAGCCGCTGGCACCAGGGTAGGCAAGCCAGGTTAACCTGGTGGGATGCATGCCTCCTCCTCAGCCAGCAGCGCAGTTGCGCAGTGAGTGCGCGGCTGACCGCACCTGCTGCATGCGCTTGGTGATGCGCGACTTCTCTGCATCATTGAGCGTGCGGTCGCCCAGGTAGCTGCAGACAGCACAGCGGCAGCGAGGCGCAATGGAGGGTCTTCCCTGAGCTGAACAGCAGCTCTGGCAGCTGATGCTGGCATCTGGCATGCAATTGAACATTGATCCCGTCAGGGGTGGCACGTGCCCCTTGGCCAAGCAACTGCTGCCGCCACAACCAGTGGGGCGCACCAGTCGTAGTAGAAGCCTTCCTCAAGCGCAGGGCCGATGGTCAGGTCCGCCCCATACTCCAGCTCCAGCGCCTGGCCCAGCACGTGTGCGCTGCTGTGCCAGAACGTCTGCACATTCGAGTTCAATCATGCAGGCAGTGCGTCAGGTGGGAACACACATCACAACGGTGCTAGCGGAACACTGCGCAGGGCGGAAGGAGACACCACAGGCGCAAGCACACCCAGCACAAGCAGCTGCATAGGTACGAACTTCATGCTGCCCACCGCACCTCCTTGCCCTCGGGGTCATCAAATGACAGCAGCTGCAGCGCGCAGTCACCCTCCAGCGGGCGGGTCAGGTCCCAGGTGGAGCCATCCACCTGCAGAGCATTCACCGCAGCCACTTGGTTCCCCGCAGCACGCCAGCGAGCACAGCTGGCAACCACAGCAAGCGGTGGCAAGCGGGGCAAGCGGCGTGGTGCCAGTTCCGCACGATCAGCGTGCCTCAGCTGCTGCACTCCACCGCCATCCCCTCCTGCTGCTGTTGCTGCAACGTCACTGCCCACCTTGGCCACCACGGTCTTCTTGGCCAGGCCCTTTGAGATCTGGTTGGCAATGTCCAGCGGAGTGGTCACGCCCTTCACGCCTGCCCGCTCTGCTCACGGCAAGTTGAGAGGGGTGGGTCGATCGCAGAGGTGCAGCGACTGTGCGGTGGCCGGTGCACATGCACCTGCCTGCCAGTCAGCAGACAGTGCAGTGCGGCAACACCATAATGCATGATAAAGTTTCCCAGATCCATCCAGAAGGTGAGCCAAAGCAGAAGCAACCAGCTGTTGACAGCAGCAGGGCGCACCGCTGCCGTCGGGCAGCACGATGCGGATTGGGGCGTTGGCTGCCTTGGCCGCCTCCAGCGCCGCCGCCTGCCGCGCCTTGTACTGGTTGAACAGCTCCACGCGCTTGGCAAAGTAGGGCTGGTGCTCCTTCAGCGCCGCTGCAAAGTCATCCTGTTGTGAAGGTGCAAGGGAAGGAGGGACGCCGCGATCAGGGGCTGGCGAGGGGCGGCGGCAGGCGGCGGCGGCAGCCTGCCGGCGGCTGGCTGAAGGCCGGCGGCTGTCATGGACGGTGTGTACGCACTGACCGACGATTGTCTAACAGCATCACGCCACGGGGCGGGCAAGAGCAGCGGCAGGGAGCAATGCTCGAGCGGAGGGGCGCCAGGGGCGATCCACACCGATTGGGGCGTTCTTGGCAAGGTGGTGGGGCCTTCCAGGCACGGTTGCAGCCCAGAGGCACAGCGCACACCTGTAGGGACACCGCTTGCACGGCTGCCGCCGCCTGCTCGCCCTCGCCGGCCATGGCTCCAATTTGCGGCTAAGATGTGGGCAGATGCACGTGCCCAACCTTGCAAATGGGGCTGGGTCTCCCACCTTTTCATCATGTCACCCTCGGCATTGCATGGAGCGGCGAGGAGCGCTGGCCATCCAATCGCGGCGTTTCTTGTTGAGATCCTGCCCAGTGCCGGACGTGCAATTGCCCGCCGCCCAGCCAAACGTCCCCAGCCGCGCCTCCAATGACGTTTGCGCTCGCTGGCAGTCCAGCGGCACCTGCTGCAGCAGCATCGCAACAGTCAGCAACACGGTCACGATATGCAGCACTCCGCGCAACTGCCCGCGAAGTGCGAGCAGCGGCAGCCAAGCAAGCCGTGCCTGCGGCGCCCCTGCAGCCGGCCGTGGACGTTCCAGGGTGAGCTGATGCAGCTGTGAGGCCGTTCAGCACCGTCCGAACGGCGACGGCTTTGCTTGAGCGGCGGCGGCGGCAGTGCAGGCAAACGCATGTTGCCGCCTGCCGGATGAGTGCCGTAGCTGTGTGGTCAAGTATCGGCTCCAATCCTGATCTCCCACTGCAGGGCTAGCCTACCCACGGCAGCAGCGGCAGCGGCAGCGCTCTTGGCAGCAGCAGCAGTGGCATGGCAGCAGCTGAGGAAGCGGGCGAGCGCGCCGCCAATCGAATACCCAGGCATTTCGGGCCTCATCCGCCCTGCACAGGTTTGTGTGGTCATGCTGGATTTGTTGTTGCACGGTGCGGAAGCTGCTTTCACACAGCAACACAGGCCGCCGGACAGTAAAGGGACAGACACCCCCAACGCTGCCTGCCGCTGCTGCTGCGTGCAGGCAGCGACAGCCCCTGAGCTGGACCCCGAGTATAAGATGGCGCTGGCTCGCACGCGGCAGGCAACAGCCATTCACAGGGCCATCGGCTTCCTCAACACCGGCGAGCGGGCGCGGTGCGTGCCACAGCCTATCACAGCCGCCGTGACTGCTCGCCGGTTGCAGCAACGCATGGCAGGTGCTGCATTGTTGTTCGTCCCCTCTTCAGCAATCATTTGGTTCACTTGTTTCTTGCCTTGACGTTGCCACAGGGCACACGTGGAGGTGCGGCGAGCGCTGCACCAGAACTCCATCTGTCGTGCGCCGCTGCTCAACACGCAGCATTCCAAGAGGTGAGGGCGGGTCACGGTGCGGCTGCGACTGGAGAGGGGAGGCTGATACATCGGTGTGCAGGACCCTGCTGCGGACGCTCAGCGTGCCAAATCGGGCCAGTTGCGGTGGAATGTTCGTTCCGATGCACGCCCACGCACCACCCACCCCTTGCCCTCGGCTGCAGCGAGCTGATGGAGCTGTACCGCCTGCACCTGCAGCAGAGCGACATGCCCACCGACTTTGGCACGCTGCTGCAGCTCAGGTGTGCTTGGTGGCTGCTGGCTGCAGACACAACACTGGCCATGGTTGCTGGCTTGAAGTGCTCCTTACCACGCGGCCATGTACCTGGGTTGAATGCACATGGCGTCCTGCACCAACCACTGCTGCAGGGCACTGCTGGACCTGGACTTCGAAGATGCGGAGTTCATTGAGAAGGAAATGGCGCAGGGCTCCACCTTCTCCATCTGACGCGGCCAGGGGTCTTGCGCAGCAGGAACCAAGCTTTGCTCTCTGTATGGTTCTGGTTTGAGGCAGACCGCTGCATCTGTAAGATTGTGCAAAACTGAACAAGTTTATTCCGAAGACCAGATGTTGCCCAACATCACAAACTCTGGCCAGTCTATTATGAAGGAAGGTCTTCGGTGTTGCCGAAGCCTCGACACCTGCCTTGGCGAGGCAGTACTGTAAGTACTGTACCACTAGCTCGAGCTACTTCCGCTCCATCAAATTGTGCATGGCCAGTTACAGGGTCATGTTGCTGCAGCATGCAGCGTGGAATACAACCAACGACTAAAAACAACTGCCGGAGAGCGTGGTGCCGAAATTTTGAAAGCAGGTGCTGGCACGCCAGCAGTGGCCGTGCGGCAGCTCAGCTGCCTTGTGCACGTCCGCCCCGCAGCCTGATATCATGCAGCCGCCGAGGATGAGCCGCTGAGGGGATGTGTTCATTCTTCAACGGCATCGCTGTCGCATGACGCTGGCGGAATGGCCAGCCGTTGTTTTGCTATGCGTTGCCATAGCTGTACACACTCAGATGGAGTAGAGGGCGGCAGCGGCGGTGGCCGCCACGCTGGCGCCAATCAGCAGCTTGCTGCTCGCCTCCACAGCCGGCACCTCCAGCGGCGAGTGCTTGTCAGCCTGTGCGCATGGCAAACATAGGAAGAGCGGCAAGGTGGGCGGTGCAACAGCGGCATGTCAGAAGCAGCATGAGGTGCCTGCAGCCAGATGGATGAGCAGTGTGTTGCAAGCCAGACATGTCCACGGCTTGAAGTTGTGCAGTATGCCAATGTGCAGGTGGCGCAAACGAGAGCGGGCGTTCAAGCAAGGCACCCAGCACAGACAGGCGCATCCACACCTGGTTGCCATACTTCGCATGGTCCCAGTACATGTGACGGATGCCACCCAGGTAGTGGTAAATCTGCAGTGCATCACAGTGAGAGAGTGGAATAAATCATCGTGTGCTTCAAGAGGCCCCACTAACAATGTACTGACTACCCAGCTGCAGCAAGCCATGTGCTGCTACAGCTGGTAAGGCGGTTCCAAATTGATTTTTTGTTTCCGGACATCCCCCCCCGTTTTCTTTGGCTGACTTATAGAAGTTTCGTACTTGGTACCAAGGGGGAAAAAGAGGCGCCCGGGA
>VIYQ01001076.1:0-16951 GCA_009928355.1 Chlorella sp. CH2018
GGGTAGGGTGGGGTAGGGTTTGTGATTCTGCCTTGCCGCCCGCCCCCTCGCCCGTGCAGTGCACCCAAAGGCTGGTGGCTTTGGAGCACAACCACCCTTCAAACTGCCGTGCCTTCCACACATCCGCCTCTGCACCCACCTACTGGCTACAGCCAGATGCTCCCACCCACCGCAGCCGCCCCGCGCACCCACACCCCACAGATGCGCTGCCCCTCGCACGCCGGCACCTACCACACCCACTCAGGCCCGCTGCTTCCACCGCTGCACCTCCCAAACCCTCCCAGGCCCAGCAGAAGGAAAACAACTAGCTGCTGGGGCCCCTGGCAAGTTCCCTTGGCCTACCCCACCGACGTTGGATACCACCCGCCCCTCCCACAACCACACGCGCGCCCACCCCTCCAACCAAAGGCTCCCACCTGCCAATCGTCTGGGTGTGGCCTGCCGCTGCGCCGCGGCGGCTTGAGCAGCTGAGTCAGGCTGGGGATGTGCGGTGATGTGGAGAGGCCAGCCAACTCGTCCACGCTGTCGCTGCTCAGGCTGCTGCGGGGGCTGGAGGTGCTGCCGCTGCCATTGCTGGGCGGGTGGTGCCGCCCCAGCCCAAACCAGCCACCGGAGCCGCCGCTGTGGGGGCTCAGTGGGCTGCTCTTGTTGCTGCCGGTGCCATTGCCGGCGCCAGAACCTGAGCCTGATGCTGAGACAGGGCTGCCACCCGCGCCGCCCGCGCCGCCTGCACCAGCCGGGCCCGCCGCCGCGCCTGCCATGATAGGGGGCAGGTTGGGTGGCGCAGAGATGCGTGCGCGGCCGCGCCTCGCGGCGCGCTGCTGGCCCTGCCGTTCGCGCCGCCACTCCAGATAAGCGCGCAGCTGGTTGCGCGTGGTAAGCAGCACAGGCAGGAAGAAGGCGCCCCAGAACTGGAGCACCGCCAGCACTGCGCAGCATGGAACAGAGGGTGTGGGGGCTGACCTTGGTGCTTGCCGGACAGCAGCTCGCTGCCGTGGACGCGGGTGGGGAAACCAGGGGGGCCAGAGCGAAGGGCGCAACAAATGCAGGCGGGTGCAGTGAGGAGCGATGCATCATGCATTTCAGCGCGGCACGCATCAAATGCAACGCAACTCCCACAGCTGCGCCACCGCCACCATACAGCGACATGTTCCCATGCAGCACCCCACGCCCCCACGCTCACCGCAGATGCACTGGCGGGAGGGATACGCTGCAGTCAGGCCAACAGTTGCCAGCAGCGGCTCGAGCGGAGCCACCGCCGGCTGCAGCAGCGCGTACACACGGCTCATCAGCTGGCGGTTGGCGGGGCGCTGAAGGTAGGGGCTGGCACACGTGCTACTGTTGCGGCTGGCCGCTGCCGAGACGCCCACCAGCTGCACCCCTATGGCCAGCAGGGGGGGCAGCTCTAGGCTCCAGGCAGCCTGATGGGCAGGGCGGAGCGGGCAGCCGGGCATGAGCGGGGAGGGAGGGGGTGAGCGGCGTGTGGGGTACTGGGGCGCCGGCATGCATTGTGGCCGCCCAGCCGCACAGGCAGCAGCCATGCAGTGCAGCAAACGGTTGATGTGAAACAGCATGAGGCAGGGGCGAATCTGCTTGCTTGCAACCCAAGCAATGCACGCACCTGGCCCAGCAGCAGCGCGCCGCTCTCCCAGGCCAGCAGCAGGAAGAAGTGCGGCAGCGCCTGCAGCAGGGGCCGGCCCTGCGCCGGCTGCGACGCCGAAGCAAGCAGCTCCATGCTGCTGCCCGCCAGCAGCGTGCTGACGCCCAGCAGCACGCGCAGCGCTGCCACAATCGGCTGCCGATGGCGGCGGTACACCTGCGGGTGCATGAGCGCGCAGGCGAGGGCTGCCACCACCCCGGCGCTGCAGGCCGTTGCGGCCGCCAGCTGTGGGATGCGCAGCAGGCTGCGCTGGCTCCATAGCTGCACGAGGCAGAGGAGCAGCAGCAGCGCCAGCGACCGCACGTCCTTGCCTGCAAGGGTTGAGGACGAGAGGCGGGAGCAGGGCGGCGGGGTGAGGCGGCCTGCGGCAGCACCCGGCGGCTGGGGCCCCTGCGCTGCCGTCCATCCGCAATGCAGCCCCAGCAGGAAGTGGCGCTATCACCAGGCCGCCGCCCGCGCCCTGTTAAGCACTCCGGCGCGCTTGCCTGCGCTGGCGACGGCGGTGCGGCTGAAGCTGCTGCCCGAATCGGGTACAAAGAACAGGGGGACGTTGTTGCTCATGATGGAGTGCATTGGCACCGCGGAAGAGCGCGGGCACGGCCACAGTCGCGCTCGGGGCCGCCCGCGCTGCTTAGGCCCTCCTCAGGCCACTGCCGGCCGGGGGGACGCTTGTGTGTGCATCGCAATGCGGTGAGGCGAGCGAAGGCTGTGCCAGCGAAGGCTCTGGGCCCATGCATGGGCTCGAAGTTGTGCCAAACTCCAGCCGCACTGGGCCGGCTGGATGGGTGAAACGTGAAGCAATGGACTCGATGAGGCCAGCGGGGGCTGACAGCCGCCAGCCAGTTCCTCCCTGGGTGGTGGCGGGCACAGCCTCCGCCGGGCGGCTGTGTCTTCTCGGGGAGCTGCAGCTGCATCCCCTCTGTTCTGCTGTATCCAACGGTGCAGGCGTCTCATGTACACAGCAACAGTTCATCCATGCATGGTAAGCAACTGGAGCTCCTCGCACACCGCATGCCAGGAGGCAGCGTGTTGCATGCGTTGCATTACGGGCCAACATGCGCGTGATGTGTAACCAAGCAAACAACGCTAGGAGACGGCCGAACAAAACAAACGGCAACACCTGTGGGGAAACCAAATGGGCTGCGATGGGTTGTCAGCAGCTGGGGTGGCAGGGCAGGGGCCGAGCAACCTGTGGGCTACATAGCTACAAAGTGCGAGTACAGGGCGGGGTTGCGAGCAAAACAAGAGGTGGATGGGCGGGGGCTCACTCGACCCACAGGCAAGGGCATATGGTGGGGCTGGAGAAGGGGTGAAAAGGCGCTGCAGCCCCAAAAAATTAGGGGGGGTGTGGGGCCAGCGTGAAGCAGGTCATTGTGCAGAGCATGAAAACTAAAGGCGCTGCAGCCCCAAAAACTAGGGGGTGGGGGCCAGCGCGAAGCAGGTCGTTATGCAGAGCATTAAAACTATGGCAGGCGCGCCAAGCGGCGCAATTATTAGCGGGGAAGCAGCAGCCCAATCTGTGGGCTTCATGGCCCTGACATGCACTCCGCGGTGGCGGTGCGATCATATGGCTCCAGTGCGCCGCAGGTGTCCAGCTCCTGCCAGCGCACCTGGCCAGCCAGGGGAGGGACCTCGGGGCTGCGCATATCAGTGCGTGTGTATGAAAAAATGAATGGTGCTGTCTCGGGGCAGGGGGATTCTTGGGGTTTGCATGTTGTGTTTGCATGGGGGTGGGGCGGGGCTTGCAGGGGGCCCAGCATCAGTTCTGGATTGAACTGCTTAGCCGCTGAAGCTGCGGCGGGTTGGGCCCAGCGGGGTGGCGGCCCGTGCAGGCATGGGCACAGGCGTTGACTGCCCATGCGTGGGGTGGCAGGGGTGGTGGCGGGTGCACATTATCGTGCAACCAGGTGGGCCGCGGGCAGGTGCAGTGCTGCCGCATAGCTAGCACACCTGCTCTGCAAGCGCGCTGTAGTCATAGCGCAGGGTTGCGCAGGCGGAGCCGATCTCTGTGAGGAGTGGAGAGATGGGCAGTGAAGGAAGGAGTGTCAGGCACCGGATTGTGCCAGAATGGCAGGTTGACAGCAGAGGCAGGCTGGCGGCTGAGCGGCAGCGCTGCTCAGCAACAGGCGGAAGGAGGTTGGGGCCAATGCAGCAGCCCCAGCGCTGCGCTCCACGCTTCCATGCTTGCCCAGCAAGGGGTCGGAGCCCCGAAAGCAGCTCGCAGCAGCAGTTCATGGCAGCAACACGGAGCAGCACAGCACACACCTGTGAGCTCGGCGTCCGACATTTCTGCAGCGCGCTGGCTGGCCGCCTCGACCAGGCGTGCGAAAATGGGGTGGCCCAGGATCTGAGTGGGGCGATGAGGGAGGGGGCAAGGACGCGGTGAGCAGCTGGGCAGGGCCAACCCGCAGCGAGCAAGCGGGGAATGAGGGGCAGCCCGACGGGCGGGGTTGGACGCCCAACTGCAGCGAGATCAGCAGGGAGGGCCACCTTCACAAACCCGGGCCTGCCAGCCCTTGAGCAGCAGCGGGGCGGCAGCAGCAGCTTCAGCAGCTCAAACACGCGCCTGCTCCTGCACTGCTGCATCAGACATGCGTTCAGCATCGTGTGCCAGGCACCTGGCCAAGCAAGAGAACGGGGGAGGGATGCGTCAGCAGCGCAACTGATGAAGCGCGCGGCTGCAAGCGGTGAGTGTTGGTGCTAAGGTGGCCGCATTGGTCAGGTCCTGCAGCCCATTCAACTGCAGCTGCACCACGATCACGCAACCAACCAGGCCGCCAACCAGTGCTCCCCAACCACCCATCAGCCAAGCAGCCACCTGAAGGCAGTGGCTGTGTTCATTTCGCTCCACTCGGGCTCGCCGCCAAATTGCTCCACAACCTGTGGGCGGGGGTGGTGCGTGTGGCAGCACAACATCAGGCGGGAAGGCAGCGACCTGGAGGCGACGTTGACCCAGGGCAGCAGCCGCTGGACCACACAGTGCAAACACTCAATGTACAGCTTGGCAGCCCGATGCAGGCTGAGTGGCACGCTCTGCCGAAGCAAGGCACTGGTCCGGCAGTCCTCCTGCCTTGCGGAAAGAGTGCACCTGCTGCAATGCTGAGCCAGCCACGCACCTTGAACACGGCTTCCGGCCCTCCCAGCTCGTCCGCCACTTGCATCAGCTTCTCCATCTGAGCAAGATTGGGGCGGTGCGTTCTCAGTCACCAGTCAGCCCACAGGCACCTGAGCGCAAATGCCCTGCGCTGTTGTGCACCGGCATGCGTGGCGTGCACGGCAGCATGTCCCGCAGCCCTGCGCCCACAGCTGCAGCAGAGCGCGCCGCCGACCTGATGTTACGCATGGCCCGCGCGCTCCAATGTGAGAGCATACCCACACCTCGCCCGCCCTCACCTCGTTGGTCACCGAGGCGTGCTCGTCACTGAACACGATGTTGTGTGCCTCGCCGTGCTGCCACAGCCCGCCATACATGCCGCAAGCGTAGGGAGAGTGCGGCGGCTCGCCGCATGCCGCCGTGTTGTCCTCGCTGTGCACCACCTGCGAGGGGTGGACGAGGGAGGCAGCAGTAAGATGTACTGAGGTGAGTCCTCACTTTGCAGTGCAGGGGGTTGCAAGCGGACAAAGCAGCGGGGAGTTGGGAACGCGCACTACATCCAAAGCTGCGCACAACCGTGCGGCACTGGGCGGAAAAAGCAGCGCACTGCCCTCCCTGCTCTCTGGGCAAAGGCTCACCGGCAGCGGGGAGCGGGCAAAGTGGGTGGCAGCAGGGGCCGGCGGCGGCACTGCAGCACCCATGTGCAGGCCGGCGGCCGGGGCGTGCACACGGACGTCTGCCACCCCGAGGTCAGGGGCTGTCCACATGCGGTGGTGTGTCATGCACCCACGTTTCTGCAAGGGGTGGAGGGGCGGCAGCGGGGCCAGGGAGTTGGGGGCGCGAGTGGCGGGCGGCAGCTGTGGCATCACACCAGCTGGCGGATTGCAATCGCGGGTGGGGGAGCGGCAACTGCTCTATGCGGAAAGGCGAACACTCAGCATGCATTGCAGGCCGGCAAGCAGCAGAGCGCCTGGGCGCTGGGCGGGCAGGTGGCAAGTTAGGGTTGTTCGTGGCGCCGCGCGGCGACAGCTTGCCTGCAGCGCTTGCGCTGCGGCGTTCAGGGCCTCTGGCAGACGGACCGCGGCCGCCGCCAGGCACGCCCGAAGGACGCCCTGGCTCTGCAAAAGGGAGCGCCGGGCAGGACTCAGCGCGGACCACACACCACGGGTCGGAGGCACCCTTGGCCCGTGCGCCTGACGCCCGCCTCACCTGTGGCGCCGCAGCATTCACGAGGCTAGTGAGCATGGGCCGGCGCTGCTCCGACACAAACTGGGGGCGCTCGGGCACGTTCAGTCACGGCTGTGTTCGACTGCTGCACTGACGGATGTGCTTCACAGCATCCCTGGCACGCAATGACGAGGTCTCGGGGCGCCGGCGCGCAGCCATGGAGTTTTCACGTGGCCTCGTCGCGCGCTGCATGGGCTGCCCACCCACAGACCCAGCCCATTGCCCTCCTGCGCAGCAAGGGAGGTCAGGCTGATTACTCAGGGCAAAATCCGCAAAAATCCGCAGGGCGGCAGGCTGGGGCATGACAGCACCCGGCTCCCGCACCGGCCGCCCGGCACCGAAGAGAGGCACGGATTTGCATGCACGCAGCCGTGCCGCCTGAGTCGACCTGATGGAGCGCACCGTCCCACACATGCATGATGCCGTCCATTCCCCCCTCTTGATCAGCAAGCATGGCCGGGGCGTCCAGCACCGCCCAAGGAAGCGCAAGACAGGCCTGCAGCCGGCAGGTTGCTGACTGGGGTGCCCTCCTCCAGCTGGAGGTGCACAGTTGATTCCTCGGCTGCCAACCAGCGGAATGTGTTCCCACCAATGCATGCATGGGCTTCGCATGACATGCCGCACACAGCGCTGCGCCTGCTGGCAGCCGCCTGCGCGGTGGCGCGGAGGCTGCCCGGCATATTGAAGCCGCTCACCTTCCATCCCACGCCAACGCAAGTGCCGCCATGCTGAGCGGCAGGGTGCTGGCCAGCAGGCTGGCCAGGGATGAGGACGAGGCGGAGCGGCCCAGCCCACGGTCCAGGCGCCTGGGCGTGCAGCCTGCCAGCACCGCCTCGTTTGCAGGCAGCAGAGTCCAAGGCTGGCCGCAGGCCCAGCTGCCGCCGCCCTCGCTGCCGCCCGCCTCGCCGCGCACGCTGCCCGCAGGGCCCTCTTCTCCCCGCGTCCAGCCCACCACGCCCACTGCTAAAGCTCGGCACCTGATGCCGGCGCCTTCCTCACCCTTCCCACCCACGCCGCCACGGCTGGCCTCCGCCCCAGCACCCAGCCTGGGGCGAGAGATGAGCCAGACGGATCCACTGGTGCTGGAGGCCCTGCTGCCGCTGCTCAGCCCCGCCAGCGGAGGCTCCGCCAGCGAATCTGGGCAGCCACCCAGCTTGGGCGTTGCAGGTGAGCAGGTGCAGGGCCCTGGCGGGGATGCCTCGGGGTGCGTTGCGAGGCACACAGGCAGGCACTTTTGGATTGCCGTCCTGCCCAGTTGCCCAGCACTCTCCCTGCCGCAGGCTGCGCGCTGGGCCTCGCAAAAGCGATGCTGGGGGTAGGCCTAGTAGCCCTGCCCCGCTCGCTGCTGCTGCTGGGCACGCTGCCCGCTGTGCTGGCGTTTGCCGCACTGGGCGTGCTGTGCCAGCTATCCTGCAGCGCACTGGCTGCGGCGGCAGCGGCAGCAGCTCGCGGCGGCCTGCCTGCCCAGCGGCTGTCGTACAATGGAGTCCTGCGCCTGCACCTGGGCCCCTGGGCAGCTTGGTCGCTGGACGGTGCGACAGTGCTTCAATGCCTGGGACTGATGACAGCTTGCCTCATTGCCAGCGGCGTTGCTCTGGTGTCGGATGAGTGGCGGGCGGAAGGAGCGCCCTCCTGGCTGGCGGCCCTGCTGCGCAGCCGGCCCGCTGTGCTGGCACTGATGTCTGCGGTGGTTGTGGCGCCGCTGCTGTCCTTCAGGTGGACGGCCATTCCTTCACGTGGCATGGTGTGGCTGGTGTGTTTGGTCTGGTTTGCTGCTCAGGTCTGGTTGGCTTGGTGGGCCTGATCTGGCCTGCTGGCCTGCTGGCTTGCAGCACTGTCGTGCCGATATCTCCATTCAGCTGCTCCTGCCCTCTCAAACGTGCAGGCACTCAAAGCAGGCCACCGCCGCAAGCGCTCTTGGTGTTGCTGCAGTGCTTGTGTGGGCATGCGCTACAGTGTTCCTGGCTGCCGTGGTGGCACTCGCAGGCCGGGCGCACGCCCTGCCTCTCTGGCCACCCCAGCAGCTGCAGCCCTTGCCGTGGCACCGTGCGCTGCTGCGGGTAGCAGCTGTGCTGCCGGTCGTCCTCGTAGCCTTCATGTGAGCTTGCGCAGGCATTTGGCTGTGGTGAGGCAGAGACCTGCATGCTGTGCACAAATGCTGCGTCTCGAAACCCCTGCCACTTGCTTTCAGTCTGTCTCAAAGCCAACATCTTGTATGTGACGCAGGCCCCAGGCATCTTTCTTCACAGTCATGCGAGAGCTGGGCCCACCCGCCACCGCACGGCGCATGCGCCGCGCCACGGGTGCCTCCTTGCTGCACCAGCAAGCGCTGCTGTGCCTGCTGTGCTGCTGTTTGATGCTTGCTTCCTGTGAGGCGTGCAGCACTGCTCCTCTGTGAGCGACATACTCAATGCTATGGAGCACTGTCTTCTGCCCAAATGCCATGCAGCTGGGGCCATGGCGATGACATTGACATCGTCGCTGGTGCTCACAGCGGGCAGCGCACTCGTGTTTGGCGGCGGCATCGGCCCCAATGTGCTCAGCTGCTTCCGGATTGCCGCCATCAGGTGGCGCCGCGGCTGTGCCAGCAATGCTGCTTGCATGCAACCCGGGCAGCCTTGTGGCGGAGGCAGCTGCCCAGCCCAAGCTGGCCGGCATGTTGCCAGCCTCACAGCCTAACTCCCTTTGATGTCCACCCTGCCACAACACAGGGAGCTGCTTCCGGGCCACGGCCGGCTGGCACTTGGCCTGGCACTCACTGTGCGCCTGGCATACCTGCTGGCCCTGCTGGCTGCCTTCCCCCTCCAGGTTAGTCACTGTCAATACCCGCTGCCTTGGGTTGCCAGCAGTCGGGCTGCAAGAGATGTCTGCCACTGGGCAAGGCTGCCCCGTGGCGTTGCACGCCAACATCTGCGCAGTGACTTGGGATGGCATTGCTCCACCCCGCCCCTGCAGATGCAGCCGTTTCGGGACAGTGTCGCCTGGCTGCGGCACCCACGCACCTCACAGGCGGGAGTGGGCGTTCAAAGCACCGGCTGGGGTGGGGTTAAGCTGCTGTTTGGCAGCAGACCCGCCCTGACTGCCCGCATACCCAACTGCCTGCCTGCGCACTGTTTATGCCCCACTACTGCTGCTTCCTGGGCACCATCCTTTGCCCTGCAGGAGCAATTGGGAGCTCCACGACCCCAGGGCTGGCGCTTCTATGCCCTCACCTACTCAACACTGCTGGCCGTCTGTGCCGCTGCCATGGCGGTGAGCGGAAAGGGCGCTTCGCATGTGGCTGGCGTGCTATTAGCTTCATGGTTGGCCAGTATGGGCACTGTGTGGCAGCTGTGTGCTGCAGGACCAGCAGCTGGCTGGGCACCTCTCATACATCAGCGCACTGTTTCCCTAGGAGCAGCCCGCCTGCCTTTCTGTCCCACAGGCGCCATCCATTTGGGAGCCGCTGCAGCTGGTGGGCGCCACCGCCGGGGCCACAATGGCCTGTGTTCTGCCCGGCACCCTGGCCCTGAGCCTGGCTGGCTGGAGGCTGAGCAGCGGCGTCGGCGCAGGCGGCCTACTGCTCATTGCAGCCGGGCTGCTGCTGGCTGTGACTGGCATTGCTGGAGCGGTTGTGCGCTGACGGCAGATTCGTTGCATGAGCTGCTGCTGCGCGGCTGCCGTCGTCAACCAGCAGGTGGTTACAGGTTCATGCTGCATTCGATTGAGAGAGATTCTGGATGTGGGGCGCAACAGAGCAGCGGGCAGCGGGGCGAGAAGAAAGCAAGCAGGATAGAGCGACAACAAAGGGTTGATACATGCAACCGTCAGGAGGGGGCTGGACGCTGGGAAAGCAGTGCTGGTGGGTCAAGGTTGACGAGTGGTACAAAATAGGCGGGTTGCAACAACAACAAACGCAGCGCATGGCGGCAAGCGCATGCCTGCTGTAATCAATGCAAGGCATGCCCTTGTGAGGCGCAAGCCAGCTGCCTGGCGGCCGCGCAGATCATGCCATGAACTTGAGGCAGCGCGTCTCTGTGTGCACCGCGTGGCAGCGCCGGCTGCGGCGGGGATGGCAGTTGTGCAGGTAGAGCTCAGCGCTCAGAAGAGGGGGGGCGTCAAGCGTGCCAACAATATATCAACATGACAGCGCCGCCGAGCTCACTTGGGACCCTCGCCCGGACTCAGGAGCCAACCGCGGCAGAGAACGGCCCCCCCCCACCCCACCCACCTGCAGTAGCGCGAGCCGCAGCGCGTGCATGTGTAGGTGGACATGTCCCCGCACACCGAGCAGAACTTGCGGGGAGCGGCGGTGCGCGGCGGGCCCACCGCCGCCGTCAGGTAGCTGGGCGCGCCTTCCGGCAACTGCTCCAGCTCTGCCTCGTCTAAAAAGTCTCTGCAAGGGAGGAGGCACGGGGGGAGGGGAGGGGTTGAGGAAGGGTTAACAGGTACGTTCTCGGCACTGGGATGACAGGCAGGCTGGCAGCGCAGCACAGCCAGGTGGCCCTGTCCAGAGGGCAACCTGCTCCAGAGAGCAACATGCAGGTGGGCGTCCCTGCCACAGCCCCCAGACGCACCGGAACACCTTGGGCCCCTTGGCTTTCGCTTCAATCATGCCGCGCGTCTTACGCATGCCGCCGCCAACCTGTTGTGAGTCAGTTCAAGCAGGCGGGCGGGTGGGAAGCATACGCGCAGCGCGGACCAGCATGCAGGGCGATCCGCATGCGCACCTGTTGGTGTTCGATTGGGAGCACCAGGAGCGCTGCCAGGCGGCACGTATGGGCGGCTGCCCAGCTACGACCCTGCTGCCCTCCTCCCCTCACCTTGACCTTCTTCTTCTTACGCCCGCTGGTGGGCCCCTCCTCGGCATCTGCAACCACAGGCACCATGGATGCATCAGCGCTGTCACAACCACACCATGGGCAGGGCATCAAACCGGCGGGCGCCTGCGGCAGCCTCGGCTGACCACAGCAAGCGCGAGTCACGCGAGCACAGAGTAACGCACTGCCAGTTCTGATGCATGCAACAGAATCACACGACCACCGCCCTGCAGCTCGCACCTGAGCCGGAGGCGGCCGGCAGCTCATACTCCTCATCGTCCGACCCCGCCCCAAAGTCTTCCTCCTTGTGGTTGTCCTGCTCCAGAGCAGCCAGCCGTGCCTGGATGACCTGCGCAGCAGGAACAATCGGACAATCACGAGGAATGATTGATTGCTGCCTGCAGCATGGGAAGAGGACCGCGGCCGGGAGGCCGCGCGGCTGGGAGGGCAAGCGGGAGCGCAGCGCACTGGGCAAGCAGCAAGCGGCCTCCATCCTGCCCTGCCCTTTGTAGTTCGAGCAGCCACGAATGTCTGGGTACACTGGCTGACGAAGCAGCAGTGGCTGCGGCAGCGCAACACGGCAGCAAGCGGCGGACGCACCCGCCGCCGGTCGGCCTCGTCCACCACCGCCATCCGCTCCGACACCTTGCGGCTGCGCAGCGTGCGCTTGTCGCTCATGGCTGCTGGCTGTTGTGCCTGGCGCAGCTGGGGCCTCCAGCGGGCTGCGGAACTGCTTGCCCGGCGGGCGGTGGGGCGCTGCGCCTGCCCGATCGATGCAGCGCCTTGCGCATCGGCCAGGGGGTGACTGCAGGCCTCGGTCGAGCTGCCCCGCTTCCTGCAGCCCCTGCATGGGCGCCACGTCGACTTGGTGGCGGCCACTGCTGCTTCCCGGCGCGTGATCGCAGTCTGCAAGTGGTGGTGCATCTCTAGCAGCGGCGGGGGCACTGGCAGGAGCCGGTCCAGGAGCAGCCTCGTGCGGTCGACCTCTGCAGGCAACGGCGGCCGGATCGGGGGGTGTTCACGGCGGCATCAGTGGCGTCAGGTGCGCTTGGAGGCACGGCATTGCCGCCCGCGCCTCGTTCGGCAGAAGCCTCTCCAGCCCTGGGCTTGTTTGTGCTGGAACGTGAACTGCACATGCAATCCACCGTGCAACAAGGCGTCAGGCCGCCGCCACAGCCTCATCAGGCCGCCCTGTCCCCCTCTGCCGCCTCCCTGCTAGCTGCCGCTGCCGCCGCTTGCCGCCGCCGCCTGCCCATTGCCTGCACTCCCCCCTGCCGCGCCGCAGGCTGTAAGGCAAGCACGGTGCGGCCCTCGCTGTGCAGCGCAGCAGTAGGCGGCCATGGATGAGTTCCGGGCACAGCTGGACGCCCTGATGGGCGAGGACCGCAACGTGCCGCTGGCGGAGCGCGATGAGCGGCGGTGCGTGCGCTTGCCGACACCCTGCTCTGCTCGTGCCCGCTGCTGTGCGGGTGCCGTCCAACTGTCATCCACTGCTGCTTGCACCTCTGCTGTGCTGCCTGCTCCTATTGCTGTAGCTGTGGTGCCCGATGCTGCGGTGCTGCCGTTGCTGCTGCCGCTGCAGGCCGCCGTGTGCTCATGCAATGCAGCCCACCACGTCTGGCTGCCATTCGCTGCTGCTGCAGGAGCAAGCGCAAGTTCAACGACGAAAATGTGTGCAAGTACTACCTCTGCGGCTTCTGCCCCTACGAGGTGCGAGGCCTGCAGCCCTGCCTGCTCGTTAGGAGCTTGCTGTACCTGGAACCGCTGTGTGTGCAGCTGTGCTTGCAGGCAGCAGGCGGCTTGCGCAGCGGCAGCGGCGGCGGCTTAGGCGGCGGCAGCAGCAGCAATAGCAGAGCGGCGGCAGCAGCAGCAGGGCTTGAGTGATTCATGCCAGTCGCTTTGATCAGCCGTGCGCCGCGCTGCTGTGTTCCGCTGCATCTGCAGGAGTTCCGCCGCACCAAGAATGACTGCGGCGACTGCCCCTGCATCCACGACGACAACTGCCGCAAGCAATACGAGGAGCTGGATGATCGCAGCAAGGACCGCTACGGGTGAGCTGCTGTGCATGGCCCGAGAGCTGTTCAAGCGGGTGGCACACAGCACGCAAGCAGTGTTTGGAGCCGGTTGACCGGAGCAATGGGTGCTACGCATCGGCAAGTTACCACTCCTGCTGCTGCCCGCGGCGTGCATCGCCCGACCCTGCTCCTCATTCCGACTGCCTGCAGGTACGAGGCCGACCTGCTGCGCTGGTTTGAGCGGCTGCTGTCCGACCTTCGCAAGCGCATCGACACCAACACGGTGGGTGGCATGGGGGTGTTATGTCTGAGGGTGTCAAGTCTGATGTGCCCTGATGGGTGGGGGCGTTTCTGCGATGCGGTTCTGCGATGGCAGGGAAGCAGCGCACGGCAGTCAGTTTCACCCGCACACCCCCACCCTCCTCCAAGCTGCCTGCTGCCACCCGCCCCTGGCTGCAGGAGCGCCTGCGCAGCAGCGAGGTGCCGGTGATGCTGATTGAGGACCAGCAGCGGCTGGACAACATGGCACAGCAGATCAGCGACCTGGTGGCGCGCGCAGCGGTGAGCCCAATGCATGTTGGCAGGTTGGGGCAGCCCTGCTGCTCATGCTGGCACATTTGGTCTGTCCTGCTGCTCATCATGTCCATGAGTAGCAGTGCGGCCGTCCGGCTGGCTTGCACCAGTCGCCTTGCCTCATGCCCCAGACCCTGCACTCAGCTTGTGCCTGCTTGCCCCTAGTCCTGCCCACCCACACATGCTGGGAGGGCAAGGCAACATTGGTCACAACCCGGTGCTGACCGTCTGCTGTAATTTGGTCCTCCCCTGCCCACCCACAGATGCTGGGAGAGCAGGGCGACATCGACGGCGCGCAGGCGGCAGCAGCAGAGGCCGAGCGCCTGAAAGTGCAGGTGGGGCGGTGCGGTGGGCCACTGCGGCTCGGTGCCACAGACGTGTATCACTGCTTGTTGTGGCGCGCTTGCACTGCCAGTCGATGCCTGCTGCATGTGGTGCATGTGCACTCAGCTCAGCTCCTGCCCTGCCCTGCTCTGCTTTCATGACCGACCCGTGCCCTGCACTCCTCCCTGTTTTGCAGCGCTCCGTGTTTGAGCAGCAGGCGCAGAGCCGCGCGCAGAGCAAGGCGGGCCGCCTGGGGCTGCAGAACCAGCAGGTACGGGCGCCGCGGAGAGAGCAGTTGGGAGGTTGGGTGGTGGGTGGCAAGGGCTAGGCAGGGCTTGCTCAGAGGCCCCCATCATTGCAGTCCTGCCCGGTCCTGCCTTCCTCTTCCTGCTGCTTACGTTGTTCTGGCTTGTATTCCCCGCCTGCTCGCAGGTGTGCCAGATCTCGGGGCTGATCATCAACAACGAGGAGTCGCGGCTGCAGGACCACTACTCCGGCCGCAACTACAAGTGAGCGAGAGAGCGTGGGGGCGGCACCAGGGGGGCACCACGGGGGCACCAAAACGCAGGCTTGGCAGGGGAGGGAGTGCAGCCAGCCGCAGGTGGCGGCCCCTGCTTCACTTGGTGCTTGCCTGAGCTGCCATCGTGACCATGTTCATTTCAATGTAGCCTGCCGCTTCCCGTATTGTTGCTCGCAGCTCGTGGAAGAAGCTGCACGAGGTGCACGCTAAGCTGCTGGAGGCGCAGCGCGCGCGGCGTGGTGGCGGCGGCGGCGGCGGCGGCAGCTACCGCAGCGGCAGGTGCGCAGAGGCGCTGCATTTGGGCAGCTGGGTGCCTGGGTTATTCACTCATGCCTGCAGATTCAGGAGTGGTTAGGTGGCCACTGGCATTTGAGGATGCTACCAACCACTGCCACAGCCTCTGCTGCCCTGCTGCTCTCTCACCCAGCTGCTCACGCTCTGCTTGCCATGCTCTGCTGTGCTGTGCAGCTCGCGCGATGATCGCGACAGCAAGCGGTACGATGACCGGGACCGGCGGCGGCACGACGACCGAGACAGGTGCGGGGGGTTGGTTGGCATGCCAATTGAGTTGTTTTTGGGACTGCTTTACATGCAGGCGAGGCGAGAGGCGTGCTAGACATGGCTGGTTGTGAAGGCTGCAGGCTGGGCAGCAACCGAAGCGATCTCCTGGCGGCATTGAGCGCCACCACATGGCACCTGCTCACATGCATCTGCTTCTTCCCACTTGCGCAGGCGGGACAGGGATCGGGACAGGGATCGCGACTACCGCAGCAGCCGCAGCCGCGATGACCGCAGCCGCGACGACCGCAGCCGCGACGACCGCAGCCGGCGCGACGACAGGTGCGTGGGGCTGGTGCTGCTGGGCAGCAGTGCCAGCTGCCGCTGCTGCTTGCGCTGCTGCTGCCCGACGGAAGGCCCATGACCGCCGCCATGCATCTGCCGCCTGCACCTGTCAGTCAGCAGTGTTCGAGGGTCGCACCTGCTGACCAGTCTGGCACTGGTTTGTTTGCAGGCGGTATGATGACCGCGACCGGCGGCGGCACGACGACCGTGACTACCGGCGGCGCGAGCGGTGCGAACCTTTGCTATCCTCGATTGGCTGGCAGTGCAGTGCAAACTCAGTGCTGGCACGGAAGCGCAGCGGCGCTGCAAGATTCAACAGTCATGCATCTGCTGCCCAGGGTCGGGCCCCAGCTGTCACTTCCTGCTGACGCCCTTGGGCTTTCACCTCTTTCCTGCTGCTCCGCAGGTCACCGCCCAAGGCGGATGTGGCCCCCGATGAGGATGTGGAGTTCACGGTTGCCTTTGATGCCAAGAAGCCGGAGAAGGAGCTGCCGCGCCTCAACCTGCCGCCCGCCCCCGGCTCAGTGCCGCCGCCTGCCGCCCTCGCGGCGCCGCCGCCCACCCTGCCGGTGCCCAACGCGGCGGCGGCGGCACTGGGGGCAGGTTCAGAAGCCAACTTGCTGCCTGTGCCGGCAGGGCCGCAGATGCCAACTGAGCCCGGCCCCTACTGAGCAGGTTGCGCCCTTCTTCAGGCACCAGACGGCAGCCTCAGCCTCAGCAGCTGGCAGCTGAGCTGATCCCCGGCACTGCTCACCTCGCTGCCGATGCTGGGCCGCTTGGATCGTAGGGCTGCATCCAACCGCTACATGCTGCACCTCTGCTGGCAATGAACAGTCCCCCACCACCCAACCACTTGCTGCATTTCATTCCACATGTGTCCCGCTTGACTCGCAACTCGTGCCGACTCGCACCATCTCCTTGTTTCCTGCTGCATGCTGCCCGGTCTGCACAGTGCGCTCATGAGTGCTTGCACGTGCTGCTATGTTGCCCAGAGCCGCCATGCAACAGGCTTGACCAGTTTACAACAGTCAGAGGTTTCAAGTGTACAGCTGTTGGGGAGGGAGGGGCGCAGCTGCCTCAGGCAGCAAAGGGTGCGCAGCGGAGGTAGCAGGGAGAGCAAGCAGGAGCAGCGAGCAGCGGGAAACAGTGAGGCACGGAGCAGGGAAAGGCGAGCGCCAACTAGGGAGGGCAGCTGCTGCAGGCTGGCACAGCGTGGGCTCGAGGCCGGGGCAAAGGCAGTCGCGAGCTGCCATTGCTGCATGAAGCCATGCACACCGGCTGCCTCAGCAGCGCATGCTACAAGTGGACTGGGCAGCGGCCGCCGCCTCAGTTGGCCTTGTAAAACTGCTCCAGGAAGGGGCTCATCGTCTGCGGCTTGGACACCTTGTCCTGCAAGGGGGAGGGGGAGGGGGGAGGCTTGGGGTTGAGGCAGGCGCCAGCGGGGCTGCATCTCAATGGAGCCACCAGGCCCGAGGTGAACAGGCCGGGCAGGCTGTGCAAGGCAAGGCAGACCGGGCCGGAGTCTGCGTCACCGGCTGGGCGCTGCGGTAGCCCTGCCGTTCCTGCCGCTGATGCCGTTGCTCCTGGCCCCCGCGCCCTGCTGCTCGCTTGCCAGACCAACCCACTGCGTGCCTTGGCAGGGTTGTGGATGTATTGCGTGATCAGGTGGTGCCGCTGCTTGTGCTGCATGAGGATCATCTGCGGAGAGGCGAGAGCGGCGCAACGGCAGGCGTCTGCTCAGCCAGCTGCAAGCCGACGCACTGGCAAGTAGCACGCCCAGGGTGGACGGCACGGAAAGGGCGGGGCGGTGCAGCGTGCAGCCTGAGGCAGCAGAGCAGCAGCAGGCGCAGGCAGGCAGGCGCTTTGAGGATCGAATGGTGAGGCAAGGGGGGGGGG
>VIYQ01001078.1:0-21869 GCA_009928355.1 Chlorella sp. CH2018
CACAGCACAGCACAGCACAGCACAGCACAGCACAGCACAGCACAGCTGCGCACCTCAGCTGTCATCAGCACCAGCTTGCCGTGCTGCGCCGCCCACTGCGTCTCCCGCACCGCGCCCAGCAGCCGGGCACCGTTGTCCCTGATAGAGAGAGGCGTGCGAGAGCAGAGCAGGCAGGTGCTGCTCAGCCAAACAGGTGGAGCAGCGCAGCGGCAGCAGGCACGGCATCAGAATACCCAAAGCTGCACCACCAGCAAACTCAAAGCTGCACGCTGCCGCCCACGGTTTCTGCCACCCACCCACCACACCTGAACAGGTGCGCAAAGTTGTTGAGCCGCTCAAAGGGGTACCAAACAATCGGGATGGTGCAGTCTGAGAAGCGGGGCTGGCCCTGCAGGTAGGCCGCGCCCTCCCGCACGTTGGCGGGCCGGATGTGTAGCGGCGGGAGGGGGTAGCGGTGGTCGACCAGGCCCTGTGCAGGGGGTGGGCGGGAGAGCAGGAGGGCTGTCAAGGGACAAGGCAGCTCTGAATGCCAAGACGAGGCAGCATGCAAAGGAACCACTACACCAAGGAACTCCAAACATCAGGCATGTGCGATCAATGGCTGGCTCTTCAAGTGGGTGCTGCCCGCCACCGCGCCGCGTCCCTCCAACCTGTGCCACGCTGCACTGCGCAGCGCTCACCCGCGGGTTTGCCAGCTCAAACAGGAACTTGGCGTGCTCCCGATTGGGTGCCAGCTGCCACGGCTGGGTGCTGTTCTGCCGGCCGAACAGAATTACTCGCTCCTGGTCCACGCACGCATCCTGCAGCAGCGTGCAGCTGCGCGCGAATGGCGACGGCGCCGTTGCATCAGGGGGCGTGGCGCAGCTGCTGCTGCTAGGGCGCGCCGCGGCGGCGCGCAAGGCGTCACTGCCGCTGGCTGTGGCGGGGCTGCCAGGCGTGGCAGCAGCCCAGCCGTGGTGGTCGCTGTTGTGCGGGCCGCCAAATCGGTGCAGGTGCATGGGCATGCGCATGTACGTCGGCATGCCGGAGACTGCCCACAGCAGCAGGGCGGCGGCGATGCTCAGCGAGAACACGGCGAGGTGCGACCGCCGCGCCGCTGCCGCCGCCGCCGCTGCCGCCGCCAGCAGCGGCACGTGGGCCAGGACCGCTGCCTTTTGAGGGCTGGGTGATCGCTGCCGCATGGTCATCCGCCGGGCGCAAAAGGGAGGCGCCTGACGCTGGCAGCTGCCAGAACGCGCCCCGGGTTGTTAGCGCCTGCTAGTCTGCAGCTGGACCCGGTGCTGCTGCTGCTGCGCGTTCAGCATCGCGGCGGGGTTGCTCTGGAGCAGCGAGCGGGCGGTGACCAGCCGCAGCCCGCGTTGGTTGCGAAGCCGGGCAAGGGCGCGGGGGCGGCAAACCCCGCCTTCCACACCGCAGAAGCGATGATGGGATCACAATTGAAGCCCCCGGCAGGCTCCGCCCCAAAACATCGGCTTTGCCGCCGCTGGCGCCGCCGCCCACAGCGCCCGCAGCACTGCCGCCGCGGCGCCAGCGAAGGGCGGTGGGTGCAATGTGATCCGCCCCAGCACCGAGGCTGCGGCCTTGGCCTATCATCAAGCTTGGTGGGATCAACATTACAGTATTGCGTTCAATCTCATACATTTCAGCCAGAACTCGACGGTGCGGTGCGGTGACAAGCGCAGGTGACCAGCGGCGGAAAGACATCAGTAATACGCAAGTCTGGATCGGTGGCGTGGTTCAGGGTTGCTGAGCAGAGGATCGATGACACAAAAGCAGTTCAGCAGTACAGGCACAGGTGGTTGGCAGTGAACACAGTTCAGGAGTCGGATTGGCAGGCCGGCAGATCGCGCACGACATGAAGCGAGAGCACAGGTGCAGCACATTTCAGCAGTTGGGCTTGGTTCATCAGGCGGTGGGGAGTGCAGATATATCATCGACAGCGTACTTAGAGAGCAGGTTGGAGATCACAAGAATGCGCTAGCAGTTGCAAAACCTCTGAACAAATCTCCACCACACTACAGGAGGCTGGCCCGTACCAGCCAGTTGCAATGCAAGGGGGTGGCAGGGCACTCGCGCCGCGCCCGCCAGCGGGGCTGCAGCCAGGTGCTGCCACCACGCCACCGTTCAGCAGGGCAGCCGCCGCTGGCTCAGCACCTCATCCGCGGCATCATCCTCACGGCCGCGCCTTCACCTTGGGAGCCTCAGCCGGGCTCTTAGCTGGAGCGGCTGTCTCCGCTGCGCCTGCTCCCGCCGCTGCCCCTGCCGCCGAGCTTGGCCTCGGAGGCAGGTAGTCCCAGCGGCCGTCGGCATCCAGAGCCATGCCGCGGTTGGACTTGGCCCGCCACCAATCAACTGGGTGTGCGGGGTCGCTCTGCTTGTCGCCCACCATGGCACTGCACAGAGACGGCGGGGTGCAGCGGGCACAGCATGGCGCAGCGTGCGCAGCAAGAACAGGAGCAGGAGGCAAGGGGCGGCGCTAGCGGCTCACAACGGAGCCCCTCCCATATTCTTCACTCCTTTCCTCGCCCCGATGCCTTGGCCCACTCCCTGACTCTCACTCCGTCTTGTTCAGCAGGAAGAAGTTGCGGTCCGTCTCGCCGCAGGTCAGCTGGGACAGCAGGTAGATGTACAGCTGGGCGCAGCATTGGGGTGGAGCAGGTGGGGTAACTAACTAGTAGCGCAGCTAGTAGCCTTACTTACAGTGAGCAGGCAGGCAGGGCCGGTCGCCTGTGGCCTGCCATCGTGCCGCTGCCGCCAGGGCCTACTGTGCTGAGGCAAGGCCGGCATTGCATGCCCTAAACCAGGCAACAGCCAGCAGCCTCAGGCTTGCAAGGCTTGCAAGACTGAGTCTTGCCCCCAGCTCACCTCCAGGTTGTGGGGGCTGGTGGCGGTGACCACGGAGCCGTCCGCCACCTGCTTGCCCAGCAGGTTGGCAGAATCTACCTCCAGAATCTGACCCACATGAGTGTAGCCCCACCTGCACAGCGTGGTCGACGCAACGCACGGTGAAAAGCAGGGCGGGCAGGGGGGCCTGGCGGTGCACTCCCCCACCCCGCCCCGCCCAGCAATGGTGCCACACAGCTGCACACACACGTGTGATCCGCCGCCACGGAGTGCCTGGGCCTCTTGCTGGGGGACAAAGGGTGCCAGGCGCTGCCCATCGAAACGGCCGGTCACCACACCGCACCCCAGGTGCCCTCACCCAAAGCACCCCGCACGCCCCCTCCCTCACAGCACTCCAAGCCGCCCTCACTCACTTGCTGGTGATGCCCAGCCGTGCAAATAGGCTGCAGGTCAGGTAGTAGAGCCAGGCAAAGGCGCGGCCCGCGCCCGATTCCGTGTCTGCGTACACATTCAGGCCCACCTTGTCGGCCAGGAAGGTCAGCAGCTGCACCCAGAAGCTGCGGCAGGGCGAGGGGGGGCAAGGGGCAGGGCATGGGTGGGATGCGTAGCGCGAACTCAGGTGTTGGGTGTTGACAAGGCAGCTTAGTGAGTGGATGAGCAAGGCGAGAGGTAGTGGGCAGAACTGATGAGCAGAGTGTGCCATGTGGGTGCATGGCTGCATGCATGGCCGGCGCCTCCAACCTCTCGCTTCACCCACAGCAAGCGCACCCTGGCACTGTGGGCACAGGGTCCCTGCGGTTGCAGATGCGCAGGTTGCGCGCCCCCAGGTTGTCGGAGAACTCCTGCAGTTGGGTAGGAGCATGGGGGATGGAATGCTGCCCTCAGTGGCACAGCAACTGAACGCATGAGCTTCCATCCACTGCCTCGACGTGAGAAACACATAGCTGCGCACGCAGGCCGATGCAACAGGCACAACATCTTGCCATTGATGGCGGCCGTTTGCTCGCTGCCCGAAAACAGTTGTTTCCCCACCTTCAGGAACGAGTAGTTGCCCACGCGAGGGGAGGCCCATGCAAAGGCGGTCACTGCAGGCTTGGCCTGCGTCTTCCAGCCAGCGGGCACTGGCTCGGCAAAGATGCGGTCCACCTGCTGCGCAATGTCAAAGGCGGACAGCGTGCACAGCGCTCCGCCCCTGCAGACCACAGCAGGCGAGTGTGGGGCAGCGTGTGGTGGGGCGGCAGGCATGCACTGGCGGCTGAAGTGCATCACCAGCAGCGGCAGGTGTGGCAGGACTTTAACTACGCTGATACAGCAGGTGGCGCCAGCAGCAGTGGTCACAGCAGAGCAGGCAGGGTGAGGTGGCCTGCTGGCTGGCTCCCAGCCAAGCTCACAGGCTGTGCCCGCTGGTGCTGACTGTGGTCACATTGTGGTGCTCAAACAAGTAGCGCAGCCACGCGTGCACTGCCTGCGAGGGTGGATGGGCAGACGTAGACTGTCCAGCTGCACGTGCAAGGCAGGGCAGCAGCACCACACAATGCATGCAGGTTGTGCAGGCAAGAGCAAGGAGGCTGCATTGCTGACTGGTTCCTGGCACGGTTGGCTTTCTGGCCAAACTTTCTGGCACGGTGCCAGTGGCGCACCTCTCGGGGGGAGTGCTTGTCTGCATCCGCCACGTTGGCCTCCAGCACACCCTCCCGCTGGCTGCAGGGCCTCAGGTACAAGTCCTTGAAGCCGGCGTGCACACCCACCTCCCAGCTGCATGGAAGAGGAAGCAAGCAGGAGGGTGGTATCTCTCTGATTGAACACGGGGCAATTGCTCCCTTCCTTGCAAGGAAGGTGGGCAGGCCCGGGGCCGCAGCTGCGGGCACAGGGCGTTTTAACCGGCGTGCACACCCACCTCCCGGCTGCATGGAGGGGTGCAGAGAGGGGGAGAGGGGGCAGGGCTGGCAGGTGGCAGTCTGTTCAACCCGCGCACGCGCTGCCTCCCAGCCGCAAGAGCAGAGCTCATAGCAGACTGTTCAGCAAACAGGGTGTCTTTGGGGGCGAGCATGGCACGTGCGCGCAGCCACACTCACGGTGCGGGGGTGGGCGGCCCCTCGCCGATTGCGTCCAGGGCCTCATAAGAGTCGGGGTCCCACTTGACCTGCCAAGGGGCGTGAGAGTGCGCAGCAGACACGTGAGCGCGTGAGCAAAGCTGCAGTGAATGCACGTGTGTGGAAGCGGCACCGACTGTCGCAGCGTGCGACGCCCGCCGCTGGCGGCGGGCTCCGGCTGGAACAATGCACTGACCTGCTATGCATAATACATGCATTGGTGCAGCAGTAGGAACACTCACCAGGCGGTCAAATGCAAAGTTGTTCACCCACTCCTCCCGGAAAATGGTGCCTCGCCAGACAAAGACGACATCCACCTCTTCGTCAGTGGGCTGGGAGGGCAGGAGGGGCAGCGTTGGGGCAGATGGGGTGGGTGGCGCTCCAG
Source organism: Chlorella sp. CH2018 (assembly GCA_009928355.1). Classification (NCBI taxonomy): domain Eukaryota; kingdom Viridiplantae; phylum Chlorophyta; class Trebouxiophyceae; order Chlorellales; family Chlorellaceae; genus Chlorella; species Chlorella sp. CH2018. Next base: position 5,323 of record VIYQ01001078.1, read on the forward strand.
GACCTCCGCTCGAGCATCGCTTCCTCCTGCCATCGTTCGGAAGGCGGCTGCATAGGCTTTAACGAGCTGCTGGGCAGACAGGAGGGAGATATGGACAGATAGCGGTGGGGCATCAGAGAGCAAGCTGTCCGCCCGCCTCCTGTGCATGCCCTCACCCGCGACACTGCCATCGCATCGTGTTGCCTTATTTGGCTCAATGCATCCCCGAGCACGCACCCCGCAATCCCTCCAGCCAACTACACAAGCCATGCTTCATCAGTTTCACCTGTGACACAGCCACGTAACCGATCAAGCTTCACCTGAGACACAGCCACATAGCCGATGAAGGATGAGCGCGGGTCCAAGCCCCGCCCGCCAGTCCGCTCGTTGTCTTGGAACAGCTGGCGCTTGTCAAACAGTGCCCGCACGGCAAGTCCGCCGGTGCTGTAGACCAAGAAATCGACTAGCTTGCTCCTGTTCTGCCACAGCCAGCTGCAGGCCAGTTGCGGTCCGGGTTGGGGAGGGTGTGAAAGGCAGGTGGGTCTGCCCGGGGTGCAACTCGCTCACGGGGTCAGCCAGGGCGGCGGGCAGCAACGACCCAGCTGCTGTCCAGGGCGGCAGCCCCGCACTATCAGGCAAGGTCTGGACTGCACCCATGCATGCAGCTCCAGGAATTCCTGCCCAACTCGAACTAGCGCTGCAAAACAACTCACGAGGGAAACCTTCCCGGCTCAGGCTTCTTGATGTCGGGCGCCCTGCCCTGGCCCGGCAGCGCACGGATCAGCGGGCTGAGGTTCAGCTCGGGCGGCGCTTCTGCCAGCTTGTACCTGCACAGGTTGGTTCAGGAGGCAGCAGAGCAGGAAGTGGGTCCTTGCCTTCCGGCGGCCGATGCGACAGAACAGTGGTGGGTGATGGCCGGCGGCAGGCAGCGGCAGCGGCAGCGGCAGCTCGCGCCGGCGGCGGCAGCGAGCAACTGCCCTCAGCGGCTGAGCAGGCAGGTGGTCAGGGCAGCGCTGCCGTCCTGCTCGGGTCACTCACTTGTCCTTGGTGCCTTGGGCGGGCGCCTTGACAGGTGTTTTGGAATGCTTGCTGGGCACCAGGCTGTACTGGTTGGTGAGGTAGGACAGCAGGCTGGTGGCCGCCTGGGCAGCGGGGTCCTTGGTGTCACCATAGCGGGGCTGGCACAGGTCCCACACCAGGTTGTCGTATCCCGCCTGGAGAACACAGGGGAACGGTCCCCGGCTGCTTGACATGCAGGGCCGGAGGGCGCCTGAACCCCTGAGCAAGCCGTGCGCCAGCGTGCAGTTGCAAGTGGGCGGTGTTCCCGCAGCGCGTGCGCACACCGTGGCACACCCACCCACCTCCACCCACCTGCACCAGCTCGCCGTAGGTCAGCAGCATGGACTCAAACTTTGGGTCCAGCTCGGTCTTGGAAATGAAACCAGCGGCTGCAGCAGGGGTGAGCGGTGGGTGGTGGGAGTGGAGAGAGGAGGGCAGCGCGGGCAGCGCGCGGGTAGCGGGAAACGTGAGGTGGGCTATCCAGCTGCTTTCGGCGCTGCGCCGCTGCGTCACCGCATAGTGGAGCACAAGGCCTGCATTGGCAAACGCCATGTCACCACACCCAGCCCTCGCACTAACCCTTCCAGCCTGCAGCGCCCTTGGCGCCGTGGCCGCGCGCCACCTGCCCCTGCGTGGGCTCTGCTGCGGCGAAGATGGAGCGCCGCTTCGGCCGCGCTGTGTGCATCGCCCGGTGCGGCGCCATCCTGCCGCTGACTGCAGTGGCGATGCTGGCGGTGGTCGAGCGCATTGATATTGGATGAGGGGTGCAGCTTACCCTGCAAGGAGGGGGCAGTCAAGAGGCTGCGGAGGTACTACGGAGCGGCGCCGGCGTCTGTGGCTGGCGCAGCGGCCGCTGCCTGAGACCCTCCCGAACGGCACGAGCCTCGATCCGCCCGCCACTGGACTCGGTTCTGAAGCGGCTGCACAATCTGGTTGCCGCGAGCCGCCCCGCACCTGCTACCCGAGGGCTGTGTTTTTTCACGTGCGCTTGGCGGGGCCAATCAGCCCTGTTGGCGCTCCACAAAGCCTTCAGTGATGCTAAAGAGCGATATCAGGGCGATGTGGGGCGCCGGGAAGGCAGAGGAGAGGATTTGGCGCCGCTCGCCCGCCTGGCGTGAGTGGCCGCTGTGCATCGACTGTTCCATCCTACTTGGCATGTTGATGGACGAACAGTGGCATGTCAAGGTCGAGGTGCATCACTGAGACGGCATGATCGCTTGCACAATCAGCTGTTTGGTTTGTGCCTGCCGGGCTGCGCTCCTGGCGGGTCGCTGCTGCCGCCTGCACCGCACCTCGCTCTCGCTGGTACCACGGGCGGGCGGGCCTTCCCCGCCTTCCAAGCATAAAGCATTAATGAGTCAGGGCCAGCCGTCCGTACAACGATTACACGGCTGACCGATGAAATAGTACATAAAGGAAGGAAACAGACTGCAGTGCTGGGAAGAGGAGGAGCTGAAGCGGCAGTGTTGGGAGGAGGAGAGGGCAGCGGCCAGTTGTTGTGGATGCGGTTTGTGGCTGGCAGGGATTCCAGGCCCATTGCGCTCTTAGGCCTTGGGCCCCGAGTTCTGGGAGGGGCCGCAGCGCTCCACCATCACATCATACAGCTGCTTGCCTGCGGGTGGTCAGCCGAGAGCAGAGCGGAGGTTGGCCAGGGTGGCAGCGCGGCACAGCGGCATTGATTGTGTGGCATGGCTGTGCCAGCCAGCAGAGGTGATCCAGGGCTGCTGCGCCGTGCGCCGAGGCTGCTCGAAAGCGCCGCTCCCACAGGCAGGAGATGGCAAAGGCGCACCGTCCATGATGATGGGGAAGAAGTGGATCTGGCCCTCGGGCTTTGTCTGAGTCTCCTGCAAAGCGACGCATCAAAGAACGGACCGTGCAGGTCACGACTGGGCGGGGAGAGGGGTGCCAGTCGGGGGCAGCAGGCAAGGCTACGTGGCAACCCGGCGGCAGGCCCTGCTGCAATGGAGCGCGCACATGATGCGCTCCGCAACACCTGTTGATGGCCACCACCCACCTTCAAGTTCCCCAGAACGGGAGGGCAGGCCACCGATCCTCTCTTACTCCCAGCCAACGGACGATGTTCCGCAGCCAGCACCGCAGCCAGCACCCACCTTGAAGTAGACCAGGACCGGGAAGGCGGGCCACCAATACTCCCAGTTGACAAACGTGTCGTAGCGCCAGCGGTTCTGGCCGCCCACAAACGCATTCTCGCTCTCCTTGCTGCCTGGGCCCACCAGCACCTGCATCCAGGCACCATCCGGCAACCTGATCGGACGCCACCAGCGGTTCCGGCTGCACACAAGCACCCTGCCGTCCGCTGGCGCGGGAGCAGCGGCAGCAGCCGCAGTAGAGCAAACGTGAGCATGCACTGCAGCAGCAGCAGCACCCACCTCCAGCGCCTCATTGTCAAACACAAACTTGACGCGGTTGGCCTGCAGGGCGGCAGCGATGTAGGAGGGGCACACTTTCTAATGACACGCATGTGCAGCTGCTGTCGCGACCGCCAGGTGAAGCAGACGACACACGCAGCAGCTGCCGTAGCGAGTCGTCAGGGCCACGAGCTGGCAGATCATGGAACCCTACCTGGAACAACATTTACAGCTGGCTCACCTCAACAGCAACGATCATGGAACCCTACCTGGAAGGCCAGGAAAGCGCCCAACACGCCCGTCACCCATGCCACAGCATCCACGTGCCCAAAGTGCGCCGCAGCCGCGGTTCCTGCAAAGGGGCGAGGGACGGCGACTCAGACTCCGCTCTATGTGCTGTCTATCGCAGCACACATGCATCCGCGTGCCCAAGGTGCGCCGCTGCTCTATGTGCTGTCTATCGCAGCACACATGCATCTGCGTGCCCAAAGTGCGCCGCTGCCACCGCGGTGCCAGCTGCAAGGGGCGGCAGCACGCCACGCCTGGTTGCCTGCCGCGCGAGAGCCGTGCAGTACAGCCACCCGGTCAGCCGCAGTAGTGCTGCACTCGCTTGCAGATCAGCAACACGCGCGAGGGGCGTCGGCAACCACACCAGAGGCAGCAGCGGGCGCACCCAGCAGCACGGTTGGGATGCGGAAGGAGGGCCGCACAGTCACGGTCTCGTACTTGGGCTTGGTGGGGGCCTTCTTGGCGGTTGCCGACTTGGCAAAGTTGAACAGCTGCGGAGCAGGGAGGACAGGCCACGCTGGGAGGCGGGCAGGCGGCGGCGGCGGCAGGGCGGCACCGGCGGCAGCCTCCCACGCTCCAGGCGCCCGGCGTTTGGTCGCTGCCTCAGGACTAACCGCCTGTGTGGTGCATTGACGCGCGGTGCTGGGCCGCTGCAGGGCCGCTGCAGGGCGAGCGGCCAGCGGCGCGCCCAGGAAGGCCTTCTGCAGCATGGCGGCTGGTTGCTACGGGGGATGGCGATTCTCCAGAGGCTGAAGGCAAGCAATGTGGCCTGCTGGGCTGGCCTCCTAGACCGGCGGCGGCGCCACCGGCCGCCAGCGGGGCTTGGGCTCAGCATGGGGGGCCTCAGGGAGGGTGATCGCCGTGGTCCTCGACTTGCAGCGGGCTCGATGCATTGTACGGGACCAACAGCCGGCAACCGCTCCCGTCCGCTGCGCCGCCCCGCTGCCCAGAACCCTGCTCCTTGCACGCCGGGCCGCTGCGCTGCCACAAATTGCTAGTTAAAGAGATCAGAAATCGATCCTAGCCGCAGCAAAAGCGCAGGCTCTGCGGCCACAGCCGCTGTTGCCGTCGCCGCCGCCGGCGGTGCCTGCGTCAGTGCACCCGCTTGCTTCCCCAGCACCGCATGCTCCTGACAGCAGACGAATTCGCAGCTGGAGCCCAGCAGCTTGCAGCAGCGTGGCAGGTGCACCTGCCTGACGAGCAGCCCTGGCGGTGGGTGCCCTGCCGCACGCCATTTGCCACCGGCTCGGTAAGCAGTGATGTTTTCTTTTGTGAGCTGCATGGGAACAAGCTGCTCCAGATGTTGAGTTGAACCGTTGTCGAGAACAGGTTTGAACATCGGAACACGTGTTGCAGGGCGGAGGCTACCTTGCCAGGCAGCAGACCTTGCTGGCGCCGCAGGCGCAGCTGCCGGCAGCAGGGGCACCGGGAAAGCAGCCAGCAGGTGGCATGCCAACACGCAGAAGCGCGGCAGCACACAGCAGTGGCAGCAGCATTGAGATAATAGGGAGCGCAGATGATGACGAGGAAGAAGATGACCCTGCGAATGCACGGCTGGCACCACATGACTGCAGCAGTTGCAGAGCGGTGGAGCATTCGAGCCCCGCACCTGCGGCAGCAGCAGCAGCGGCGGTGGCGAGCCTGGCCTGCCACATCGCGTACCATCCCTCCTACCAAGTGCCTGTGCTGTATGTGGAGGTGGGTGGCCGGGCGGGCGTTGTTTGGAAACAGGCTGAGCGTTGCTGCATGCCGGTGTGTTGCTGCATGGCGGGAGCTTCAGCAACGGCATGCCGCTGCTCGGATACTTGCAACTCACTTGTCCCCTCGCCCTCGCACCGCCCCCACAAGCAGGCGGCGGGCCGAGACGGGGCACCGCTCACCCTGCCGGCGCTGTTAGCTGCCCTACCGCGCTTGCAAGAAGCAGTGGAGGGTGGGCAGCCGTACACTGTGCTGACACAAGAGGTGGGTGGCAGCTGTTGCGATGCGGTGTGGTGCGCTGCAGCGACTCGGCTCAACTCACCTATCCCCAAATTTGCCAACATTGCCTGATCCTCGAGGCTTGTTGTGCGCTGCTGTAGGGGAGGGAAGCGGTGTGAACGCACAGTCGCTGAAAGCTGCTGGCCGCCGTCCTCATGGCCACTGCCCTCCATCCCAATCCCTCAGCAGGAGCATCCATTCCTGCGGCGCCCCTGGCTCATGCTGCACCCCTGCCAGACAGCAGCCATCATGCAGCTGCTGTCAGAGCCAGGCCGTGCTGCAGCTGCGGCTGGTGGTGGTGCGACAGCAGGGGCAGGTGGCGCAGGGGCACCAACTAGTGCAGCAGCAGCAGCAGAGGCAGCGGAGGTGCCAACAGCGGCTGAAAGTGAGAAGGCAGCGCAGTGTGGAGTGGGAGCAGCAGCAAAAGCAGGAGCGGCAGGGGCAGCTTCACAGGGCAGCCAAGCAGGCCCACCAGAGCCGCTGCGCTACCTGCTGGTCTGGCTGAGCGTGGTTGGGCAGCCGCTGGGCATCAGAGTGCCACCTCAGCTGTGGCGGCGCTGCTGTTAATCCTCCACTGATCATTTCCAACCCTAGTATCTGGTTCCGATCCCCCACCCTGCTTCTTCGCCACTCTGACCCTCTGTATTGTAGGCTGTTCCCACTGGCTGATTGTTGATTCTTCAACGCGCTGCGGCATATCCCTGGCTGCCCTGAGCAGCGATGCATGCTGCACGCCGACAGTTTTGTCCCAGCAGCCGCCTCGCAGTGTGTTACAGGCCAAAATGGCTGAGAGGGCCTGTTGGCAAGCAATTGCCAATGGCTGGTCGGCGGGTGTGGAGGGCAGAGAGGGAGGGTAGCATTGCAGGCAAAGGCAGGGGGTATCGCATCACTCATTCATGAGCAGTGTGGGGACAGATTGCGCAGATAAGGGAGAGAGGCAGCGAGCAGCGGGAGCATAGCAGAGCAAGCGAACACAGCAGGGGAGGGCGGGGATGGGCAGGGGTACAGGGTGCGGGGCCAAAAAGGCAACCAGCTGCCGTCACGCAGGGTCGGGCCTTGCTCCTGCCACGGCAAAACCGCCACAGCTAGAGGCACACTTGGGGTGTGCCATGGGTGCTAGTGAGGAGCCACTAGCTAGCTAGCTAGCAGGCTGGGCTGTTGTTGCAGCTCGGTTTACCGCATCGCGCCCGCCGACAGCACATCAATCATGTTGTACAGCCGCTGCTCCGCGCCCGCCTTGACCTGTGCACAGGTAGGAAGGCAGTGGGGAGTGAGCATGAGGACGCGATGTGTTTCCATGCTGCCATCGCGCAGGCACCTATGCTGCACAGCCGCTGCCTCGGCATGCAACCCAGGCTGGCTTGTTGGCGAGCAAGCCTGCCAGGGACGCGATATGTCACCTGCCACAGACACCTTTCACGGAGCACAAACCCACCCAGGCCTGCCTCAAGTCCAGACGGTACAGCTTGGGCAACAGCAACGGGCGCAGCCCACCTGGCGGCGGTGCAGAGAAACTGCTGCATCTCCTGCCCTCCTGCTGCCCAGCCCCCCAAAATGTGGCAGCTGCAAACCAGCTATAGGAGTTGCATAAACAGGCGCAGCCCACCTGGCGGTGCAGGAAGATGGCTGCGTCCACGGTACCCTCAGCGTACACCTCGCGCCCGCACACGTTGTGCTTGAACTCCAGCACCACTGCAGACGGTGGACCGGAACAGGCACACATCAGTTTGTCACGTGAGGAGGGCAGGGGCAGGGTTGGCCGGCCGGCCGGCCGGCCGGCCGGCACCCACCCACCCGGCACGCACCCCTGCCACCACCTCAACAGAACGCAGCAGCAGCAGGCTCACCGCTGCCGTCCGCAGAGGTCAGTGTGTAGGTGTGGAAGGCGTGGCCGGCGTCCACCCAGGCCTCGGGCACGCCCATGCGGCCGACCTGCTCGTCCACGGTGCGCACCTTCTCAATGTCCTCCTGCGACCACACCACGGGCGGCTAGAGTAAGTTGTGTAAGCGCTTACTGTACGCAAGGGCACCTGCTGTAAGCAAAGAGCAACAGCCAACAGGAGCAGCATTGCGCATGGGCAGCTTGTGTGGGCAGTGCCGTTCAGTTGGAGCAGGCACGCCACAGCGCTGCTCAACAAGGTTGTCCCTTCAAGGGCTTGCAGAGCCATGCAGGCGTGCAACGACGTGCCGGCAGTACAGGTGCAGCCTGCACAACCAAGTGCTTGCAGCCAAGTGCTCGCAGCCAAGTGCTCGCAGCCAAGTGCTTGCAACCAAGTGCTTGCCTCGGTGTAGGGCAGGCCCATCTTGTTGAACGACTTGACCACCGCCTTGGCCGTGCCGCTGGTGTCCACCTGCAGCCAGCGCCCAGCACAGCAGCTTGGTTGACACCAAGGCACCAACGCAGCCCAGGTCACGAGTGGTGGGTGACTGTGCCGCCGAGCCGCTTGGTCACCGGGAAGCAGGGAGCAGGGAACAGAAACAGGACACAGGCACAACCCGCCCCTTGGTACGCTCGCGGCTGTCTTTTCAACCGCCACGTGAGGCGGGCAGCCCGTGTGAGGCTACTTGCTCCACCTGCTTCCGGCCGAACCGGCTCCTGCTGAACACCCGCCCCTCATGAGGACACACGGAAGGGGCCACCTTGTGGTAGGCTGTAGCAGCTGCTTCCCAACAAAAAAAAACCACACATGAAACACGCGGAGGGGCGCACCTTGGTGCGCTGGTGGCTCTCCGCCACGTGCAGCTTGTAGCCGGAGAAGCAGCCGGGGAACTGCTCCGCCATCAGCTCCATCATCGTCTGCAACGCAACAAATCAGGCCAAAGGCAGCAGATCAGCCTCACTCGGCTTGCAGGAGCATGGGCCGGTGGAGCGCAGGAGAGGCAGGGCACGCAAATTGGCGCGTGCTGAACAAGGGGCACGCAAATAAATGAATGGGCGCGTGCACCCCGCCCCCGCGCACCTGGAAGGCCACAATCTGCTTGCCCATGTTGGGCGCGATCACCGCGTAGTTGCCGCTGGCCTTGACCTGCAATTGAAAATGCAGCCCAGGGATCGATAGTTGAGAGGCGTTGCACAGGAAGGCAGCTGCCGGCTTGGGTGGAGCGCTCGCAAAAAAGAGCGATACAGCTGCTGTGCCCAGCACCGCCTCTAAACTTGTGCTGCTGAGTGCAGAGGCACAGTCTGTACTGCAGCAGTAAGCTGCAGCAGTAAACTGCAGCAGCCTCAGCAGCTCGCGTCCACAGGCAGCTTGCTTCAGTCACTGCCGTTACGAGCAGCCAAGCCCAGGAGAAGAACACATCAGCAGGTGCCACAGCCAGCAGCTCACGTCCGCAAGCAGCTTGTCGCGGTCGCCGCCGGTGGTGCCCATCACAAAGGGCAGGTTGTTGGCGCCTGCGGCAGCCAAATGAGTGGTGGCAGCAGCGGTGACGCAGCAGTGGGGTGGCTCAGCGCAACACATGCTGCAGGCCAGGCCACCTGCACTGCGACAAGCAGTTCCCAGACGTCCAGCGGCTCCGGCCAGGAGCCTCAGCAGGCCGTGCAACACTCCCGCTGTTTTCTGGCTTCGCCCACTCACAGTAGAAGAGCGCATTGCTGTTGAGCACGGAGGGCAGGGTGTAGTCCACCAGCACCAGATCGGGGTACTCGCTGCACAACAAAGGCGTCAGGTCAGGGGCACAAAAAAGTGTTGAGACGCGGGGGGCGCAATTTGCCGACGGATCAGCGCGCAGACGTGAATGGCGCAACATGGGCACACCACGGCGTGCGTCATAGTTCGGCGTCAGCGCCGCATGGGCGCTGATGTGCATGCACCCAGCCTGAGGCACCGCAGCGCACCTCTTGATCTTCTCAATTGCCTCCTGCCGCTTCTCAGGGCCCACCAGCTCCACAGGGATGCCTGGGAGGGCGGCAACAAACAGTAAACAAGGTGGGAGAGCAGCTGGTTGGACAGGCATGCATGCATGCATGATGTAGCAGCCAGCAAGTGTTGGGCCCATGCATGGAGTGCCATTGCAAAGCGCTGCATGGCGGTGACACTAGAGCAGGCGTCCCGATGCCACAGCCAGCTGCAGCGCATGTCCCGCGACATTGCATGACGGGTCTTGCTCACCCGACACGCCCACGTTGCCCACCGCCACCGCCTCGCTCTCGCCCGTCAGGCTGTAGGGCACCAGCGTGAGGCCCGCGCGCACCACCGCCTCCGCGGTGGCGTGGCCCATCTGTTAGTCAGTGTGGGAGGGGACGGAGGGGGTGTGGCTGAGGGGGAGAAGGAAAGAGCTTGCAAGCAGGCAGGGCGGAACAAAGCGGCCAATACGGGGCTTTCACGGGCCGGAGACGGCTGTGTGAGCCAAGGGAGCCTCGTGCAGTACACTCACCTTGCCGGTGCAGGAGTTGACCATGATGGCGGGGCCTGCAGTGAGGCGGCGGGGGCAGCAAACTGAAACCCAGCTGCCCAGCAGGCGGCGGCGGCAGGGCAGGCGGCGGCAGCAGCGTCGCCGGGCGCCCAGCAGGCGGGCGGCACCCTGGCTCGATGCTCAATGCATCACTTCCATTGAGTAGAACCCTCCGACCGGCTGCGAGCACGGTGGCTGAGGCCTTGGGCGGGCATCTTGCGGCGGCCTGCTCACCCTGGGCGGCGCACACAACCATGGCGCGCCGGCTAGACCGAGGCAGGCGTGCCGAGGCGCTGGCAGCGAGGGCGGGAGGCGCCCTTGCGGCAGCGCAGAGGGAGGTCATGGTTCTGCGAGGAGCGAGCGCCTGGACCCCTGGAACGATGTCCGTAGATAGATGCAAGGCCTGGCTGGTGCAGTAAAGCGTAGATCCCGCGCAACAAGCGCAAGTGGTGCAGAGCTGACATGGCGGCGCTCTTCATGCAGCCGCGCACCGGCTCCCCTGCAAGCAACGCCACTGCATCCTGGCTCTGATCAGTGCAGGCGGTCTTTCAGCACGGCCCAGCCGCCCCCCCGCGCCCCTCCCTTCCCGCTCCAGCGCCCGGACCGCAGCCTGAGGCAGCCGGCAGCAGCCAGGAGCCATGGGGACATTCCTGCCGATCGGCGGTGCACGAAGGGACGACGTGGAGCGGGTGAGCGCTCGCCGGGGCCTTTGACTGGGCCGCAGGGCGCTCTGCGTGGGGCACGGCGGGCTGCAATTGTGGCCTGAATTGCGCTCCAGCGATCGCCAAGCTCACCTGTGCCCCTGCCGCCGCCTCCCAGCTCCCTGCCGCCTGCGCCCCAGCACCCTCGCCTGTGCTTGCCCCCCTTTCCCCACCCCCTCCAGCTGTTCACCGCGGAGTCGTCGGTGCCAGTCAGCAGCGTGGGCGGCCCCGCAGGCGGCACGTATGCGCCGCCCGGCAGCAACGGCGGCGCCACGTCGCCGCCGCTCGGCTTTGGCAGCGGCCCCAGCAACACGCTGGATGAGCCGGTGTGGGACACCATCAAGCGTGACCTGCTGCGCATCTACAAGAACCTGGTGAGTGAGTGGGATGGTGGGTGCTGCTTCTGTGAGCGGCTGCGTGCGGCACGGTGTGGCAGCAGGCAGCCTGCGGCAGTGCTCGGCTGCTGCATGGGCCTCCTCCTGCCGGCCCAGCGTGGGTGCTGGCGCACCGTGGCTGGAAGCCATTGGGGCTGTCCTGTCTGCTGTGCTGCACGCGCTGCTCCCGGCCGCTCATTCCGGCGAATGCGTTTGCATGCCGCAGGTCATGGTGGTGTTCCCCTTCAAGGACCGCAGCCAGCAGTCGGCGGCTCTACGCAACTGGGACCTGGTGAGACACTTAGGAGCACTACTGGCCTGGGTGCTCGGTATGCATGCGCTGCAGGGCGCAGCTGGTACGGCTGCATTGTGGACTGTGCTGCTGCACTCCGCCTGCTTCAGGACCCGTGCATGCACTGCTGGCCTTGGTTAGTGCCCCCCTCGTTTCAAACGCATGGCTGCTTGGCTGCACTGCTTGCTTGGTTGCACTGCAGTGGGGCCCCATGATCTTCACACTGGGACTGGCCATTGCGCTGTCTGTGGGCGCACAGACAGCCTCCAAGACGTTCTCGGTGAGGAGGGGCAGCAGCCATGCCGCCCATGCTTAGAGATGCTGCCATGCTGCGTGCGCTGGGGCGGCGGCAGTGTTGCTCGTGCCGGCAGCTCGGCCAGGCCAGGCCGGCTGTGCTGTGGGACTGCGGCAACTTTGCAGGGTGCCGAGGGGCATGCCAAGCCGTGTGCGACTCACATTCGTTGGCACATTGGCTGCAGTGCTGCTCAAGCATGGCGTAGCACCCCTGCTCTGCCTCTCTCCTGCCCGCAGCTGGTGTTTGCGCTGGTGTCGGTGGGCGCCATCATCCTGACTGTCAATGTGGTGCGTGAAGGAGACATGAAGAGCTGCCGGGCTCCAACAGCGGCATGCGTGCATGCGCCGCCCAGCCGCCTTGATGAAAGGCACACTTTGCTCGCCGCACGTGCTCTTCAATGGGACCATCATCCGCTAACATCTCACTACTCGTTCCTCTGCAGGTGCTGCTGGGCGGCACGATTGGCTTCTTCCAGTCGCTGTGCCTGCTGGGCTACTGCCTGTTCCCCATGGACGTGGCGGCCATCGTGTGCGTGACAGTAGACCTCATGCTCGTCAGGTGCGGCAGGGTGGCCGGCTGGCCTGCTTCGCGCCGTTTGGTTGTTCGGTGGATCCACCGCACAGTTTGCAGCGGGCGCCTCCTGGTTCTGTCCACGAATGGCTGACTGGCCACCTGACCAATTGTGTCACAGCCCAGCTCCTCTTGCCACATGCCGCAGGTGGATTGTGGTGCCAGTCATGATCGTGTGGTCGTCGTGGGCCTCCATACCCTTCATCGGCGGCGCGGTGCCCGCCAACCGACGCGCCCTGGCGGTATACCCGCTTGTGCTGCTGTACACTGCGGTGGGCTGGCTGGCGCTTATCACCTGACGCGCTTTGGGGCGACGAGCAGCAGCGTTTTGCGTCATGGCGCCATGCTCGCTGGCAGACCGCTGCGCTGCTGCAAGCCCTGTGTACTGCTTCGCCCACTTGTAAACTATGCCCGTTGGCAGCTGGCACGGGGCGGGTGCAGTCAGGTGAGGGCGGCAGATGGATCCCAGCCTCCGCTGCACTGCTCGAAGCGCCTCCGCCCGCGTGGCGCCGCCATCCATCCTGATGGCCGGTCTTCTGCGGGCGCTCCGGCACGCGCAGCGCACTCTGTGACCTCTGAACAGCACTTGGAAGCAGCCGCAGCAGCCAACATGCTTGCACAGTGCGCAGCCCAGTGCCGGCCGGCAGCAGTGCAGCGCCCCGCGGCGCGCACCTCCAGCAGCAGCGCCTTCATGGGCAGCAGCCTGCGTGTGGCGCCCCTGCGGGCCCAGACGCGCCCCGCCCAGCGGCAAGTGTGCGTGGCGGGCCTCTTCGGCCTGGGCGTGCCGGAGCTGGCGGTGATTGCCGGCGTGGCGGCCCTGATCTTCGGTGAGTTGGCTCTCCGGCGCTCCGCTGCGCCGCTGGGGCGCTGCTCGCTGCTGCTTGGCGCCGCCGCCGCTGCCTCTGCCGCCAGCTCTCCGTGCCGGCCCGGCCACCCACTCCGGTGTGCCTCGCGCCATCCAATGCTGTCCCACACAGGCCCCAGCAAGCTGCCGGAGCTGGGCAAGGGCCTGGGCAAGACGGTGAAGAGCTTCCAGACCGCTGCAAAGGTGCGGGGCGGAGGGCGCGGCGGGGGGAGGCAACAGAGACGAGTGCGGTGGGCTGCTGACAGGGGTGTGGGGACCAGCAAGTGGCACCGAGCTGCCCGCACTTTGGCAGTGCTGCCCGCACTCCTCCAGCAAGTGCTGCGGCAGGCAAACCTGCTGCTTTGGCATGCAGCTGTGTTGCTGCCAGTCCCCCGCAGTGTGGAGCTTCGCACCGAGTCACTGTTGCTGTGCACCACGCACCCTTATCGATTGCAGGAGTTTGAGACGGAGCTGAAGGCGGCTGCTGCGGACGACAGCGAGCAGCCAAAGCAGCCGGCGGCAGGCGAGAAGAAGGATGAGGCTCAGGCGCCCAAGCAGTGAACGATGTGACAATCCGGCGCAGACTTGACGCGCAGCTCCCTGCCCCTCTGGCCAGCACTGCAGCGTGGGCGGTGTGATTGCCGTCAAGGCCTGCCCAGGGTGCTGCCCATTGGCGGCTCCTATGGCAGCGCCCGCCGGCGGGCGATTTTGGGCGCACAGCCCGCCGGCGCCCGCACTTCGCCGGCTGCACCAGCCCTCGGTTTTGTATATTGTTACCACTCCTGCTGGATGTGAAACCTCCTGAAGAATGCGATAGGGCGCTTGGTGGGCTGGCAAGCAGCGGGCAGGGCATCAAAGGGTGTCCTCGCTGCAGCAGCAGCGGCGGCGGCGGCGGCAGGCAGCAGCACAAGCCCTGCATGCATGGTGAACAGGCGGACCCCACACGCCGGTACTGTCGCCGTCGTTTTCACGAGGCACTGGGCCGCCTGCGAGGCTCACAGCCGCCGTTCGCAAGTGCCCCTTGTTCCCCCGCTCGCCATCGCCGCTGCACCCGTCTGCACGGCAACCGCCAGCCATGGATCTGGACATGGCGGCGGCCTGGGCCGCGGGCGGGCAGCCCCCGCCGCAGGCCTTTGCTCGCCAGCCGCCGCCGCAGCGTCACCCGCCCCACCGGCAGCACCATCAGGCCTACGATGAGGGCCAGGAGGAGCTGGAGGAGCTGCCCAACGTCGACGACCTGGAGGTGGCTGCGGCGGCGGCGGGCGTGGCGCCCGTGCCCACCGTCCTCGCGGAGATGGGCTATTATGAGCTCGGCGTGCAGCCGAAGCAGGCAGCGGATGGGGGCAGCAGCGAGGAGGAGAGCGACGACAGCAGCAGCAGCGAGGAGGAAGGTGAGGCATGGTGGGCAGGCTGGGCTGACGGGTCCGGTGCGGCGTTCATGCGTGCGGGAGGGTGCTGCTGGGACGCAGGTTTCAATATTTCATTCAATGCCCAGTCCCTGTGCTGCAACACTTTCACACCACTGCACTTTGCTGTGCTGCTCCCTGCACCCAGATTCCGACACAGAGGATGAGATGGAGGCGGTCAACGGCCATGCGACGACGGCGGCACCCACCGCTGTGCGCGTGCAGTTGCAACTCGTTGGCGAGGATGCGGTGGCTGTGCAGCTGGTGGCCGATGGCGCAGAGGCCATGGATGCTGAGGTGGCACCCGACAGCGACTACGAGGGCAGCGGCGCCAGCAGCAGCAGCGACAGCAGCGACAGCGACGACGAGGCGGCGCCCGGCGGCAGCGAGGACGAGCCGCTGGATATCGTGACCAACTATGCAGACATCAAGAAGATGATCGACGACATGGATGCTGATGAGGAGGGGGGTGCCGCCGCTGACCCGGCGGCGCATGGGGCGGACGTTGAGCTGCTGGGTGCTGGCGCGCCCCTGCCCAGCCTGGCGGCGCTGGACATCAAGCCGGAGGATGCGGTGCAGACGGCAGGGGCGGTGCAGTCGATGCTGGAGGGCATGATTGTGATCAAGGTGGGCTGGCTGCCGAGGCAACAGCGGTTGGCGGGGGCACATGCTCGCCGCACGCTTGCAGCGGGTGCCGGGTGCGGTGCAGTTGATGCTGCCGGTCGTGGCTTGTTCACTGCTGATGCGGTAGAGTTACGTGTGAGCTGCAGAACGGGGGTAGTAGACATCATGGCCTTGGGCAGGCTGCCAGGCAGGCTGCAGCAGCCTGACAAAGGAAGCACTTGCTGGCAGCAGTGGGCAGGTCACCCACCCCCTGCTGCCTCCCCCGCACCGTGCCTTCCTTGCCGCAGGCTGAAGTGGGCAGCCGCGCCCTGACGGAGGGGTGTGTGCTGGTGCTGGAGGACCGCACCCCTATTGGATGCATCGAGGAGATCTTTGGACCAGGTACTGGCTCCCCTTTGAGCTGCCCGTTTCCAGCAGGAGACGCACGCCAGCTGCCCCCTTGCACTGCATGTGTCCCATGCGTGCCTTCTGCTTCAGTTGACTGAAGGGTTTGCAAAGTGTAGCCAATGCATATCACCCGGCGTTGACTGCACCGCCTGCATCCTTGCCACAGCTTGCTTCAGCGCGCAAACCTCGCACCTCCCATTCATCCCTCGCAGTGATGAGCCCGTTTTACGCGCTGCGCTACGCGGGCCAGCAGCCCATGCCAGCCAGCCTGGCGCCGGGGGCTTCCGTATACAGCGTGAACAGGTGCGCTGCTTTGGGTTGGGGCAGGAGCAGCAGCAGCAGCAGCAGCAGCTTGTCCTTCGCCGCAGCAGCAGTTGGGCCGCAGGTAGCGTGCTGCGGTTGTGCTGCCCAGGGCGTCAACCAGCGCGCATCCCTTTCTTGGTGCTGAACACAGCTTGGCCAACCTGCCCAACCCTGCCCAACCCTGCTGTGTGTGTGTGTGTGCAGGCTGGCCGACTTTGTGCTGCCGGAGGCGCTGCGCGTGCGCGGCTATGATGTGGGTCCGGATGAGGATGAGGAGGTGGAGGCTCAGTTCTCGGATGACGAGGCAGTGAGTTGGTTGCAGCTTTTGGGGGTTGCCATGTGGGTTGGGCCGTGAGGCAGCAATGTGGGATCGAGTGAAGGCCAGGGGCTGGGGATTGAGTGGTCTCATGAGGAGGGTGCACAGCTGGCATTGCAAGCAAGCTATGCCAGTGGGGTGTGTTCTGGCCCCGCCCAAGCAGCCGGGCAGGACTCGTGAGGATGCTGCATGCACCCCTGTGCCTCTCTTCACCCCTGCCTCCCCGCCCGCCCATCTCCCCTCCTGCCTCCCCCGCAGGAGGCGCGGCACCGGCAGAAGATGAAGGCCAAGCGGAAGGATGCCCCAGAAGGGCTGCAGCTGGGCGGGCGAGGCCCCAAGCAGGCGCAGGGCGGGCGCGGCGGCGGGAGGGG
>VIYQ01001079.1:0-34554 GCA_009928355.1 Chlorella sp. CH2018
CCCTTCCCCCCAAACCCCCCCGGCGGGCCTTATGGTCCCCAATTGAGCCTGAATAAGGGCTACGCGGGCTTCTTCCACGTACACTTGCGACCCACCTCACGGCGCCAGAGAACGCCAGGCAGGCCAGGAGGAGGAGGGCAACGAACTTGGCCATGTTGAATTGGGCTGAGGGGAAGTGTGATCGGGGCGAGCCGCGTTGGGGATATCATGCCCCGCTCGCCCCCAGCGCACAGCGCAGCGCCCCGGCGGCCTCGCTGCCCGATCGATGCCCATTGGTCAATCTCATTTGGTTTGGCTGCAGGACACTGCCTGGGCATCGTGTGCTGTCAGGTGATCAGGCAGGGAGGGCAGCGGCCTTGCCCGCCCTGGGGCCGCAGGCCTTTGTTCACGCCCAGCTTCCACGCAGGGAAGCCGGGCGTGAACACCCCGCCAGCTGGAGCCTCTCAGAGAGCAGCGCGGAAGCAACGCCGCCAGCTGGCCCAGCATATACTTGTGATGGAGCGCTGCGTTCTCAACCACAGCTGCCGAGGGGCAACCGCCAGCGCCTGCACGGCGCATGGCCATGCAGGTGCGCGGATGCACCCCAACTCTGGTACGCACGCCACTCAAGGGAGCGGCAGAGCCGCGGTGCATCTCCAAGCTACAGCTATAGCACACTGCTGATCTGCTGCTCCAGCGCATGGAGCGCGGTTTGACGGCCGGACCGCCAGTGGAGCGGCAGCAGCAGCGGCAGCATGGCAGCAGAAACGGCAGCGCTGGTGCGGTGCTGGTACAATGCCTGTGCAGCGGGAAGGCAGCAGCGGAGAGGAGTCATCGCCAGATAGGACAGCTGCTTGCTTCGCACGATGCATCATGACGCCCCTGCTGCCGCGGCAGGCTGTGCAGGCGCAAGAGCAGCAGGAGGGAGGGATGGCGCACAGCAGCAGCACCCGACAGTGCCTCGAGAGCTGCTGCCCTGCTAGAGCACTCAACACCGTATGATTGCATCCTTCCAGCTGATTGCTTCCCCCCAGCCCGCAGAGTATGCCACCGCCTGGTGTACTCACTCAGCCTGCTACTTAGTAGTAGTTACTTACATCGCAAACGGGGATGGAGGGGGGATGGACAGATGGGAGGGGATCACAGAGGGAGGGAGCTATCTAGGCACAGGTGCACCCGGAATGTCGGGGCACGGCACCACGACAGATGTGCAGGGCATCCGGGGAATGGCGGCGAACCGCTGGGGAGGGGGTGGGGTCACAACAGAAAGGGGAATCATCACAAAAGGGGTTTGGAGCATGAGGTCAGGCAGGGAGGTCACGACTGGGTGTGCAGGTGTGCAGGCCAGGTTCACGGTTGGTGGGAAGCAAGCGGCAGCGCTCAGCAAGGGCACTGCCGGTGGGTTGCTCTTGGCCGGACCCTTCAATTGCCCCGGGACCTTTGCTACTCGTAGCAGCAGAGCGGCGGCGGCAGTTGAAGAGCAGCACCGATGCCGGGCACGAAGTCAGGCAGCCATGCTCAGTTGGGGCGCATCGCGCTGCTTGCTCAGCAGGCGTTCATGACGAAGGCCTGCTTGCACAGCAGGCGGTTGCGGTGGCTTGCAGCCAGCTCAGCAGTGGGAGCACTTCTTGCTCCAGTACTTGGAGTAGCAGCGGTAGCTGGGGTGGTACCCTGCACCCAAGGCAAGGCAAGGAGGACGGGGAGAAGCGTTTCTGCGGCTGCATGTGGCACGCGCTACGGCTGAGGGTGCTTGCCCCACACGGCACGCCAGAGCAGGTTGCAGCAAACGCAGGCCGGCCAGCAGACGGGTTGCAATGAGCAACAACAAGCGATGCCAAAACGGTTGCCACCTGGCTGGCGACATCGGCAACGCAAACATTGTTGCCTGTGCATCGTATTACACTACTCACAGTGGTCGATTTCCCAGTGACCGCCAGTATGGAAGTTGGTGCAGGCATAGTCTGCGGGGATGGAAGGGAAACACGGCAGGGGTCGGTTTGTGGGTGCTGGGGCAGCGGGCTGCAATGCGGGCATGTTGGGCGGCGGGCTGAGTGGCCGTATTCAAGCAGTTCAAAGCCGCTAGCACGTCATGCTGGTAGCACGTATTGCAGTATGCACTGGAATGAGCAGTAAACTGGGAAAAGCAGCACAAATAATCCAGCAGGGCAGGCAAGGCAGGCGCTGCTCCTCAAGCGGGCAGCGGGCGGAGGCGGCGCCGACAGTGGCAGTGGCAGCCACGATCGCTCAGCACTCACAGCAGCGGTTGGGGAAGCCAATGGTGTGGTGAGTGTGGGGGTCCACACCGCACACAGCGGTGTGTCCCTTCTCCCAGCACTTGCGCTCGTGGACGCACTTGCGGATGGCGCGGGAGGACTCCCACGGGAAGCCGCCGGCGCTGCAGGGGGGTGGAGGGGCGTGGGAGGGGAGCCGTGGTGAGTTCCCCTGTGGCTTTAGCATGCAATGCAGTAAGTCGATGAGGTGAAGGTTGGGCAAGGGCCGGGATGGGGTGCGGGAGGATTTCGCAGCCTGAGCGCGGTGTGGGGCCGGGACGGCGCGAAAAGTGACCCAACTCCGAATGGGAGGCTCAGGACCCTGGAAGGCTGCGGAGCGCAACCGAGGGGCCTGCAGCTGGCCCACCGCTCACTGTGGCCTGGCATTGTGGCATGCAACACGGCGGCGCTAAGATGCATGGCCGGCGCCGCAGCACGTGCATGGCCCGAGCGGCGGCGGCGGAGCGAGGCGGCTGCCACCAGGGGAGCCCTAGCTGGGGCCAAAATGCCCGCGTGTTCGCGGCCCACGGGCCTGCTGACACATGCTGCAGGCCCTGCAGCGTTGTTCGCGTGTGCCCGGCGAGCCACGGCTCGGGGGAGCATGTGCAACCGAGGTCAGCTCCGGCCAGAAGCTGCGCGCCTGGCCTGGAAACTTTCCAGCGGCATTGCAACCCATCACAAACAAATGCGACCCCCGCGGGCCATGATCGGAGGGCTAGGGCACGAGGGGGGGCCACAACCTCCGCGAAAACAGCGGCTGCGGCCCTCCCACGCACGCAATTTACGTGTTTGAGGTGTACGCAGCCCCAATTGACGCCCGCTAACCCAACAGCCAGCCCCGCAGAAAACTCCCACCTCACGGCGCCAGAGAACGCCAGGCAGGCCAGGAGAAGGAGGGCAACGAACTTGGAGGCGGCCATGTTGGAGGGCTGAGGGAAAGTGTGATCGTGGCGCGCCGCGTTGGGGTTTCATCCAGCTGCGCTGCGCTGTGCGCTCCAGGCGGGACCCCGCAGTCTCGCAGCAATCTCTCCTTTCTTCCCACTAGTTTGGTTGCAGTGCACTGCAAACCTTTCCTGGGCTGTCCCATGTGTGATCTGGCAGCACGGATGCCTGCCCGGGCACTGCCTGCCCCCGTTCAACCGACCCGCCCGCTACGCCCAGCTTCCATGCATGCCGCCAGCTGGAGGTACAAGGGGGGGCGCAGTGGTGCCAGCTGCCCCTGTGCAGCACCCTGCCACTTTGCACAACGCGTCTCACAGCTGCAGGGCCGCCACTGATACCCTCAACCATGCCATTTTCACAGCTGCAGGGGGCACTGAGGGTGCCCAGCACCTGGCTGCCGGCCCGCCACCGGCTGTGCTCGCACCCGGCTGCTGCCCTGCTGCATGGCACCGCAAGCTGTGACAGGCAGATGCCAAGCAGCACAGTGAGGGGAAGGCAGCTCCTCCCCCTGTTACTGTTCTGAGCTGCCACACAAGTGCCTGTCTTCACGTCACAGAGCATGGGGCAAGCGCCCAAGCCAGGAGCTGCCGCAACTTCTCGGTCACTGTCGAGTAATCGCAATGCGTCAGTCAATAATTAGCCCAACTCCATCACAGCACCTCTCCCAAGATGCCCTCAACTGCAGTCAGCTGCGCCAGCACTTCTGCTGCCGCTCCAGCTGCCGCAGCCACGCCGCCCCCGCCCTGCACCTTGGTGCGAACGCCCCCAGCGCCACCAGTAGCTGAAGCATCAGCAGCCGCTGCCCGCTGGATGACTGCAGTCAGCGCCTTGCTGAGGCGTGCCGCCGCCGCTCGCAGCGTGCGGTTCTGCTGCTGTGCGGCAGCTAGCTCCCGCCGAAGCTGCTGCGCCTCCTGAGCTGCCGCCGCTGCTGTGGCTGCTGCTGTGCTCTCGGGGGCGGGTGGTGCAGGGGCTGAGCGCCGCAGCTGCAGGTAGGCCAGCCGGTCCTGTAGGCCTTCCAACTGCATCTCCAGCGCACTGGCAAAGCCTGCGGTGGACGCAAGGATTGGAACCAGGCGAGCAGTCGTCGGTTGCACAAGGAGACAGCCCATGTGAAATGCACACCAGGGCAAGGAGGCAGCCCACGTCAAATGCACACCGCGGCAAGCACTTGCAGGGACCCCCCTCCAGCCCGAGCAGCAGGACTCAGCAGCCCCCAGCAGCAGCACACCTTGCGCCGCCTCCTTCTCGCCCTGCAGTTGCTGCAGCATGCGCCGCATCTGCTGCGCCCCCTGCTTCAGCTCTGCACTTGAGAAGTGAGGGTTTGAGGGAGGGTTCCAGGAGGTTGCGCAGGGCAGCAATGCTCAGAAGCGCCAGGAAGCACCCTGCCAATGCAGTTTGCACCCGGCCACTTCAAGCACAACCGAGCAATGCCACTCCCAGCCCGCTCCTCGCCCTTGCCCTCAGCCTCGTAACCCACCGGACACAGAGGCCTGCAGGCGGGCGCAGTCAGCTTTGCAGGTTGCAAGCTCGGCGGCAGCCGCGTCTTGCTGAACCAGCAGCGCCTCCACCCTGCAGATCGAGAGGGTCGAATGGCAGCGCCGGAGGGAGCACGTTCAGGTATACTGTTGCTGCAACCCGTGCTTGCCCAGCTGCAAGGAGCTCCTGCACATGGCATGCGTTCCCGAGTCGATACCTGAGCAACCGCCACATCTGCTTCACATTGCTTTCCCCTCCACCCCAAAGCCCACCCAGCCCACCTGCCCAGCGCGACAGCCAGCGCCTCCGACCGCTCCCCAGCCTCCCGCCGAGCTGCCTCTGCTGCCTGCTGTGCCGCCGCTGCCGCCTGGCGCTCGCCAGCGGCACGCTCCTCGGCAGTCTGCAGCTTGAACTTGAGGTCGGCACACTCTGCCTCCAGCAGGCGCAGCTCCAGCGTGTTGGGCGGCTCGTGCAGCAGCCTGCAAGGAAGTCCGGTTTGGGCAGGGCAGGATAGATGAGCACACCAGGTGGCAGCCGTTAGGGAAGGAGAAGACGAGCGAGCAGGGCAATGGCTGGCCGCCTGTGTGCGCGCCTGACCCACTTCTGCTGCCCTCCCATGGCACACTACCATGCCGCTCAACCATGCATGCCGGGCCATCACATGTTCTCACCGTTCCACCGACTGCTGTGCCACCAGCAGCTGCTGCTCCGCCTCCTGGCGGCGCTGCCGCTCCTGCCCAGCCTCGGCTGCCGCAGCTGCTGCCTGGCGCTCGGCCGCCGCCATCTGGGTGCAGCAGCTGCGCAGCTCGCTCTGCATGGTGGCCAGCTCTTCCTCCAGGCCCTGAAGTGCAACAGACAACAAAGAGTGCAGGTTGGAGCCTGAAGCGATGCCAACCGCCAGCCAGCCATGCGAGTCGCTGTGGATGAGAGTCGTTCTGGCCAGACGCATGGGAACACAGGATGGCAGTGATGCACAGCAAACAACGGCAGAGGGCCGGCAAGGACAAGGGGGTGCAGGGCACCAGTCCACCTGGGAGCGCGCGTTGGCATCAGCCAGAGCCTGCTCGGCGTGCTCCTGCTGCAGCTGCATGCTGTCCTGCAGCCCGTCCAGCTGCTCGCGCAGGCGGGCCTGCATGAGAGGGGCAGCGCGGGGCGGATTTATACAAGGAAGAGCCATCCTCGCAACGGACGCTCTCTGCTGCTCTGTGCCCTTTCACACCCGCGGCAACGTTCCTGTCCCAAGCTGACCAAAGCACGTGCCGTCCGCACTCCCCCAAGTAAAATGACTGCTGCCATCACCCCAGAGCTCACCGCCTGGGCCTCAGCCGCCATGAGCCGCTGCAGCTGCTCACGCCGGTCAGCCGCCTCCTCAGCCGCGCTCTCCGCATGCCCCAGCTGCTGCTGCAGCTCAGCCAGCCTCGCCTGCCCCGCATTCACCGCCGCCGCTGTCTCGCCCAGCTGGCGCTGCTGCGCTGCCAACTCGGCAGCGGCCACCTCTGCGGCGGCGATGGCCTCCTGTGCTGCGGCCTCGGCTGCCGGCACCTGCTGCCGCAGGTCTGCCAGGTGAGCAGCAGCTGCTGCTGCTTCGCCCTGCAGCTGCTGCGCTTCTTGGGCCGCGGCTGCAGCTGCCTGGCGTGCCTCAGCCAGCGCCTGCTCGCCCTGCTCCACTGCCGCCGCCGCTTCACGCTTCGCCTGCTCGCAGCCCAGCGCAGCTGCAGCAAAACGCTGTTCGGCATCCGCTGCCTGCTGCTGCAGTGTTTGCAGCTCCTCTTGAGCCTGTGCCACCGCTGCCGTCAGCTGGTCCTGCTGCTGCCGCACCGCCGCCACCTCTGCCGCTGCCACAGTGGCGTCGGCCTGCAGCTGCGCAACGCGTGCATCGGCATCGCCCATCTGCTGAAGCAGCTCGGCATGGCGGGCCGCCGCTGCGCATGCCGCGCTATCTGCATCCACAGCGCGCTGCTGCTCCTTCGCCGCCGCCTGCTGTGCAGCAGCCAGCTCCTGCTGCGCCGCCGCCAGCAGCGCCGTGCTGCTCTGGAGCTGCTGCTCCGCAGCCTCTGCTGCTGCCTCAGTGTGGGCCAGCTCCTGCTGCGCTGCCGCCAGC
The DNA here is from genome assembly GCA_009928355.1 of Chlorella sp. CH2018. Taxonomy (NCBI): domain Eukaryota; kingdom Viridiplantae; phylum Chlorophyta; class Trebouxiophyceae; order Chlorellales; family Chlorellaceae; genus Chlorella; species Chlorella sp. CH2018. The sequence goes on from VIYQ01001079.1 coordinate 6,769, forward strand.
TGGCACTCCATCTGGCGCAGCTCCCCCCGCCGCACCTCAACCGCCTGCTCCATCTCTGCTGCCTCAGCAGCGGCTGCCGCACGCCGCTCCTCCTCAGCTGCACGCTGCTCCTCTGCCGCTGCATGCAGCTCCTCTGCAGCTGCATGCCGCCGCTCCGCCTCCTCTAGCAGCTGCTGCCGGCCCTGCAGCTTCTCCTCAGCATCCGCAACTTGGGCCTCCACCAGGCCAAGCCTGGCATCGGCGGCAGCCAGGTCAGTGGCCAGCTGCTGCGAGCGGCGCTGCTGCTCCGCCACAGCCGCCTCCCTGCAAATGGAGCCGTCGAGCAGGCCCAGCCTCAGGTGAGCATGCGGTGTGTGAATCAATGTGTTGAGCAGCAAACGCAAGCTCTGAACCTGGTCCCTGCATGTTTCAGCTGCATCCAACGGTTTCAAAACTTGCACCCCCAAACGCGTGTACTCACAGCTCCTGCCGCTGTGCTGCAAGTGCGGCCAACTGCTGCTGCGCCTCGCCGAGCTGGCGCTGCACCTGCATCAGTAAATGGTCAGTGAGTGTTAGCTGGAAAGAATCACACAACTTGCACCAGACTGCCCAACTGCGCAATGCACCCTAACCACGCTTCACCATGACCCATGCTGAACAACTGTACCTGCTGCTGCGCCGCCGACATCTCTTGCTTCAACGAGCAGCGCAGCCGCTCCGCCTTGTCCCCCAGCCGCTGCTCTGCCTCAGTAAGCTCTCGCTGCGCGGTGCTGAGCCTGCCGCTGCGCAGGAGAGAAGACCAGGAAGTGCAGTGGCATGCTTAATGCTCAGTGTGCAACGCTGGCGTGGAAGGCCACTCTAGCCACATAGCCACAAACCAGCTATATGTGCTCCACAGAATTTGCGAACAGCAATGCAGCGGACATGCGCTGCGCTTCCCAGCTCACCGAACAGCCTCCAGCTGCTGCTCAGCGGTTCCCGCCTCCTGCTGCGCCCTCCGTGCCGCCGCCTCCTGCTGCCGAGTGCTGTCGGCCAGGCCAGCCAGCCGCTCCCGTGCTGCCGCTTCTTCCGCAACCAGTGCAGCCGCCGCTGCCTCTCGCTCCTGAGCCTGCTGCTCCGCTGCTGACAGCCGCTCCTGCGCTGCAGTAGCCTCGCTCTCAGCCTGCGCAGCTGCAGCTTGGGCCTCGGCACGCCGCCGCTCAGCAGCATCAATGTCGGCCAGCAGCTGCGCATGCCGCTGCTGCAGGTCTGCCAAACGCTGCGACGCACTGCCTGGAGTGGCAGCACTGCCGCTGGGCGTGGCTGCCGCTGCTGCTCCGGGTGCAGGCAGAAGCAGGGGCGAGGGCGTGTCGGCTGCTGCACCCAGGCGCAGCGTTGCGAGGTTGTCAGCTGTTGCATCTGCAGTGCTGGGCTGTGGCGGCTGCAGGCGCGACGTGGGCGTGGCTGTATATGCTGCCCGCCGCGTAGGGGTGTGACCTGCACATCGTCACCAGAAAAAAACGGGGCGGAAAACTCACAACAGGGGGAAAGCAGTAGAGAGCAAGTAGCAGGGGGCTTCAAAGCCAGCCAGGGCATGCTGTCAGGCAGGGTTTGAAACTTGCTTGCACATGCCAGCTGCGCAGCTGATTGTCCCTTGGCTGGGCCAAGCACACTGCATTCGAGCTGCCTCACCCAGGGCCCGCAGTGCCAGGTTCAAGTTGTCCACTAGAGCTGAGCTGACCCGAGAGCCCTGCTGGCTGAGGGGCGTGCCCGCTGCCACATCTCCAGATGCCGCGTGCTGCTGCAGTCCCGCCTGTTGAGGGGTGGTGGCTGCAGCAGCAGAGGCCGGCGAGGGAGGTGGGGCAAATGGGCGCCCCCACACGCTGCCACTGCTGGCACTGCGTGGCGTGCCCAGCGCCTGTGTGGCAGGAGTGCCGCTGGCCAGCGGCATGAGCGCCCCTGCTGCACGGCTGCTTGGTGTGGCGTCGCCGCTCGCCTGCTGCTGTGCTGGCGGCAGCAGCGGCGAGCGCAGCGTTGGGTAGACGAGAAAGTGGCCTGGGGACACGCGGCGGTGGCTGTACGGCCCCGTCGTGCCGTCTGCGTTCTCCTTGCCAGCGGCAGCCGAGTGGGGCGAGGGCGAGGCCTTTGCCGCCTGCAGGCTTTGCAGCGTTTGCTCCGCCCGCGCCTGCAATCACGGCGGCAGGTGGGGATGGGATGAATGCCAGCTACCCGCTGTCAGGGATGCCAGCAGTCGCAGCGCACAAGCATGCCTGTTCTTCACGACGGCAGTGCGAAGCAGCAGCGGCGCACCCGCTGCGCCTGGGCCGACTGCAGGGTGGCGGCGAGAGCTGCGGCCTGTGGCGAGGTGGCGCCAAGCGGGCTGGGGACGCCGTGCTGCATGCCCGCCACCGGCGGTGAGACGGTCAGGTGGGGAGCCGGGAACGCAAAGGCATGGGCAAAGGGCGGGCTGTCGGTGCCGTCAGCTGCCGCTGTCGCCGTCTGTCGCCCGGGCGGTGGCAGCGGCGATGCGGCCCCGCCGCTCCGCAGCATGCCTGGCGCGCTGCCCCAGGCACTGGTGCGCCTGCCGGTGCGCTGGGCGGGGCTGGCAAGGCGCGCGAGAAGGGAGGTGGGCAAGTGTTCGGTTGCTGGGCCTGCCGCAGGCCTGGATGCCCGGGAGCTACGCTTGGCCGGTTAGAGTGGGGCAGGGACGCTGCGGTGCTCCGGCTCGGTCGGGACACGCCCCATGCAGACTGGAGCCAAGTGCCTCAACCTTTGCGAGCTGCGATCCGTTCCATACTGGCCAAAGACGTCGCCAGCACAGCGGCGGCAGCCAAGCCCGCAGGCTTGGCTCCGAGCGTCCTTGTACGCCACACTTGCCGGGCCCCTCTACTTTTGGCGCGCCCACGGTTGCCTCACTGGACAGGTGTGCAATTTACGCTACCCGCTGCGCCGCGCCCCGCCTCGGAAGCCCACTTCTGCTCGCCAGGCGCGCCAGGCGCCCCCAGCGGCCCTGCGCAGCCTGCGGACTACAGGCTGCGCGACCTGCAGGCCCACAAGCCAGTATGCGGGCCGCCCGGCAACCCAGCCCCAGTCGCCGCCGCCACCGCCGCTTGGTCACCGCCTGCAACCCCGCTACCGCTTCATTTGCAGGCCGGCGGGCGTCCTACCTGCTCGCTCTGGTGGAGCACATGGTACCGGCAGCCTAGATGGGCGGGTGGCAGACATCCCCGCTCCTGCTGCGCGCATACCACGCAGTTGTGGCGGGCCGCCATCGCTGGGGCCCGCTCCGCCTCTCGGGCGTGGCCGTCCTGTCGCTTGGGTTTGTGCTGACCAGCACGGGGCAGTGGCGCATCAGCCGCCTGTCCATAGCCCTGCTGGTGGCGGCCCTGGAGCTGACTGCGCTTGTGGCACCACACCTCGCTCTAGCTGCCGCTGGGGCCGCTCTGGTGGCGGCAGCCACTGCCCTGGTACGGGCGGCTCGGGTTGATGCCGAGGACGACTCGACCGGCCACCGCGGCGGTGCAGAGGGCTTCAAAGGTGGGGAGGCAGGGCGGTGCCGTGCAGGGCGGCAGCTGGACGACGGTGCACGGTAGTTTCGGGTTCTGGTGGTTCAGCACTTGCTGGCTGGCAGCCTCTGTATTTAGCATTCGATCCGTCGATTCGGTCTGCCGTGCTGCTGAACCGCGTTGCAGGCGACCACTGCGAGAACACCATAGAGGCGCTGGTGGCGCTGCTGCAGCGGGAGCGAGAACAGGGGCCGCTGCCCAGCTTCCCATACTTAGAGTTTGATGTGCAAGAGACGGCAGACGGAGAGGTGCGGCGCCTGTGTTGGTGCTTGTGCGGCGGCCGGCGCGGGCGGCGCATTACTGGTGACTGATGGCTTGTGCAGCGAGCCACAGTTTCCAGGACGCCCAGCTGGCTAGTTGAGGGGTGGGGAGCTGAGCATGGCATCCCGCTCTCCTTCTCGTTGCCGTGCCTGCAGCTGGTCGTGTATCACGATGCCCTCCTGGGCCGAGGCATCCCTACTGATGGCATCAATGCAGCCGCGGTCGAGCAGCTCGTGCAGGAAACAGGTGAGGTAACATGCACGTGCTCTGCTGGTGCGGTGGCGTGCTGCTGCTGCCGCTGCCGCCCGCCGATGCGGTTGCTGGGTTGGGGTAGCATGGCCGGTCGCAGTCGCCTTGTTATTGCTTGCAGCGGCTATATTGCAGGCCTCTTGCTCCAATGCGTAACCTGAGGGTTGCTGTCTGTAATCCCTTCCCACTTGTCTCCCTGCAGGCATACCATTTGGGCTGCTCACCGTGGCTGACTGCCGCTTGGCGCAGCTTCAGGCGCTGCATGTGGGCGGCCGGCCAGGCGTGTGCATACCCACGCTGAAGCAGTTTCTAGAGTGAGCGAGCGTTGAGCGGCAGAGGGAGTGACTAGTCTGTAATTGCAGTTGGCCAGCCGTTGCAGCCTGCCGTTGTGGCCTGCCACTGTGTGCTCATGCATGCCACCCAGCGCTCCCGGCTTGATGCGTGCATCTGCATCGGCTTGCGGTGGCGGCCTGCCGGGGCACAGGCTCGGCTGTGTGCCCTGCGCTGTGCGCATCAGCTCTGCTCGCAACACGGCCTCCTGTTGCCTGGCTGCCACAGCGCATGCATCGCGGGCGGCGTGCAGCGCAGCCTGGCGATTGAGATGAAGCAGCTGCTGACAGACGCCGGCCGGCTCAAGTTCCTGGACACAGTCAGGTGAGCAACAGCGCTGCTCTCGACTGCTTGTGACTAGTTGACGGCACGGCGTGTGGCAGGTGCAATGAGCGGTGCCTGCCAGCTACCTCCAGCCCGGCACAGGTGCTCCAACACGTGTGTTCACGCACCAGTATGCCCATCCGTCTTGCTGCAGCTGGTATCTAGAGATACAGCGCCCCCGCCTGGAACGCGACGCGCGCGTGCAGCGCCAGCGCTTCAGCCGCCTGGGCTGGGCAGGCGTCATTGCCTTCCCGCACTTGTTCACCCGCTCCTTTGGCGCCTTCGGCAGCGAGCAGGTGGGTGCGCCGCTGGGGCGGCTCACTGATGGATTCTGGCATGTTGGTTCTCAACGGTTTGAGCAGCTTGCAGCGCATCTGGCGTGCCGCGCCTCCATGCATCTGCCTGGCAGATGAGCTGTGCGCTGGGGGCAGCATGATTACTTGCACAGGTGTGCCTGGAGCTTTGGCAAGAGAGGATGCCGCTCACTGCCGGCCCCCCCTGCCTTGCCTTGATTCCATTCACACCATCATGCAGTGGGCGCGATGGGCGGCTGAGTTCCGGCGGAGAGGCATCCCTGTGCGCGCCTGCCATGCCACGTGGCTCAGCTTGATTGGATGCTGAGCCGACAACGGGGATCGGCCTGCACCAGTGATCAGCTGCTTGACCGAGAGACGCTTGAAGACAGAGACATAGTACCCAGGGCATCGCGCAGCAATGCAGCCTCCTTGACCACCCAAACCTAACCCAGCAGACCTGCCGAAGAGTGTGTGTTTCTATGCCGCCAACGTAGCTCCGTAATCCCTCAATGATCGACCATCTCCTACTCCCCGTCCGCTTTGCAGCTCTGCCAACCCCACTTCTTTCGACTTTTCCATCGCCCCGTGGGCGCCTTTCCACTGCTGAATTGGTTTGCCGATACGCACAACAGCATGCCACGCCCCTTGAATCTAGCCTGCTGTTGCAGCACGGTTCCGATCGGCAGGGCTTGCAGGGGCAGCCCAGCCCCGCCACCGCCGATGCCGGCAACACGCCGCGCTGTGCCACACCCAGCACTGCTCGCCGCCCGGGCGCGCCCCTGAGCAGTCGATCACCTGACCTTGACCGTGGCAATCGCAGGGCGCGCAGGCTGCTGATTCCCAGGCCCCCGCTCCGCAGCAAGCCTGCTCCTCGCCGGGTGCGCACCCAGGCGCGGCTTGGGACTGCTGCTCATCTGTACAGCACGATCTGCGCGTTGCGGGCTGCGGATCGCTGCTGAGCAGCGGTCAAGCGCAAGCCCTCCCACCCCGGTCGCCGTTGCCCGCGGCTGCAGGTCGCCCAGAGCGCAGCAGATCCACCCCACACGTCGGCTGAAGCCGGGGAGGCCGAGCAGGAGCCCAGCTTCCACTCGCGGCGGAGCGGTGGCGGCGGCGCCGTAGTGTCGGACAGCACACTTCTGCAGCACCCTTTCTAGCCAGCTGCACAGCCAGGCACCATGTCGGCCTCGGCGCCCTCGCTCGGGCAGAAGCTGCGGATGCTGTGGAACCACCCGGCGGGGCCCAAGGTGGGCGCGCTGCGGCTGCCCGCCGCCTCTACCATTGTCCATGCAAACTGCTGGGGCTCGCTGCTGTTCTTGCAGGCCCCTGCTGCGCTCCCTCTCAATCCACTCCCTGCATTCATGTGCTGCAGACCATTCACTTCTGGGCGCCTACCTTCAAGTGGGGCATCACGTTTGCCAACATTGCAGGTGGGGGAGAGGAGTATGAGGGCGGTGCAACCGAGCAGCGGGGCAGGGGGCCATGGGTCAGCAACCACGCTGGCATGGATCAGCAACAATGCTGTCCCCAATGCGTGTGTTTGGCTGTGTGAGGTGATGGGGCCGCACATGCTGGGCGTGGCGTGCAGGCTGGATGCAGCTGTCATGCGTGAGCCCTGCCCAACCCTCGACCTGCCTTGCTGCTTGACCCTAGACGCTAAGTTCTCGACCCCACCATGCCGCTCTGCAGACATGCAGCGCCCAGCTGAGCTGATCTCCTACCCGCAGCAGGTAGGAACAGTGCGAGAGCAGCACGGTTTGTGCTGCGACATGCGTCCCTGGCATGCCATGCTGCTTGGCAAAAGCATGTGGCGGCGGCGGCCGATGGCATGAGAGATTGTTGCTGCGCCTGTTGTGCCCGGCTTGACATGCCATCATGATGGAGTGCGCATGCCGTGCTCTGCAATGCATGCGTGCTGCATGTTGCTTGACTACCATGCCATGCCATGCCATGCCATCCCATGCCATCCCATGCTCCTTCCATCCCATGCTCATTTCTCATGCCATGCTCCTTCCATCCCATGCTCATTTCTCATGCCATGCTTCTTCCATCCCATGCCCATGCTCTGCCGCGCCGCTTGTCATGCCTGCTCCATGCCTAAAAAAACAACTCCCGCCTCCACCGCAGATTGCGATCACCGCCACCGGCCTCATTTGGTCGCGCTTCTCCACACAGATTGTGCCGGTGGGTGCAGCCTTGCGACACGGCCGCGCACTTGCACTGAGACTGGATGCTGGATGCTGGATGCACTGAGATCTGTCCATTCACCAGCCCGACCCTAGTTGCCGCTCGCCACTGCTGTCTGCATGCACCCACCTACCCGCTCGCTCATCCCTCCACTGCCGTGCCATTCAGGTGAACTACAACCTGCTGGCCGTGAACGCCTTCATGGCTGTCACCGGCCTCTACCAGCTGCAGCGCAAGATTCGGTGGGACATGGAGCAGAAGGAGGGGAGCCAGGCGGCCGCCGCGGTGCAGAAAACGGCATGAGCGGTGTGTGCTGGCTCCAACTCTGGAGCAGGAGGAGGGGGGCCAGGCGGCCGCCGCCCGTGCGGAGAATGGCGTGCCCAGCGGGGCACAAAGCAGCGTGAGCTGGAGTCGCAAGTGAGCGCACCAGTTAGTGCCTGTGCAGCACCCACCTGTACCTGCTAGGCAGACTTGCCTGCAAGCGTGCCGTCCGGCTGCATCCTCTGCCCTCCCCCTGCGCCTCCTGCCGCAAACCCAATAAAGCCTTTTGTGCGGCTGAGGCCGCAGCGCTTTTGCTTGACACTCCCCGCTCCCACTGGCCGCACCAGTGGCTGCCCCGGCGCTGTAACCCTTAGATCTGTACTGCCATTTCCACACCCCGCCTGCTTTGTGTGCCCTCCTAGCGTTCGCTTGTTTGCCCTTGTAACAGCATCGAGTGCTTGGGTCGCATTTGCAGGCTGGCAGGTGTGGGATGAGCATGAAATGTCGCGGAGGGGATTTGGGGGACGGAGGTGGGATGTCATCAGGGGCAGGTGGGACAGCAGGAAAAGAATCGGATGTTTTGTATGGTCACGACCAAATTGGCATCATAAAATGAAATGGCGTAGCAGGCGTCTGGAACAGGAGTGGGCAGCTGGCGCAGCAGGGCGTGCGGCAGCGCGTGGCATGTGGGGCCGCATGACGTGTGGCCGCTCAGTCGGCCTGCACGGTCTGCAGGAAGGCCTTGCCCTCCTCGCTCTCCTCCAGGAAGGGATAGTCCAGGTAGCCCTCATCCCCCTGGGTGTAGAACGTGTTGCGGTCGTACCTGGACGGGCAGGGAGAACAGGCACATGTGCATGAGAGGAGCGCGGCGGGGCGGGAAAGTGAGGCTGCCTGGCATGCTTCATCCGCCCGGGCACGAGATGTGGCAGGCAGTGCTGCGGCAGCCTGCACCCCCCTCCTCCCCAAGCACCCTCTCCCCACTCACTTGTTGAGGGGCGCGCCCAGGCGGAAGCGGCGCGGCAGATCGGGGTTGGCGATGAAGTTGCGGCCGTAGCAGACCAGGTCGGCAGCGCCTGCAGTGGGGCCCATGGCAAGTTGGCAGCATGGTGGGCGGCAGTTGGTACGTTGTTGCGGAGCTGGCCGCAGAACGACACGGGATGCAGCTGCAATCTGCCAGCAGTGCCCGTCGCCCTCCCAGCACCCCCCCCCGCCACGCACCGGAAGCCACGGCCTCGCCACCGCTGATTGCCGTGTGGCCGCCCGCCACAATCAGGGTGCCCTTGTACACCTGAAGACAAGGGAGGAGCAGCAGCACAGTGACTGGCAAGCACGATGGCACGGAGCCAGCCAGCGTACTGTGCCCTTCCAAACATGACGGCAAGCGCTGTTAGGTGCTGTCCAGGCAACGCTTCTTTTGCAATAAGAACAGCTTTTTAGCAATAAGAACAGCAGGAGGCAGTTGCAATGCCCTTGCTCTACTGGCAAGCATGCCCCTGTGCACGCAAACGGCGCGTCAGGCGAAGGCAAGCGCGCACCTTGCGGAACGGCGCCAGCGACTCCTTCACTTGGTCGGCCGGCAGGTCAGTGTTGCCAGCAACACGAGGTTCCACTAGGTGGACGTAAGCCAGGTTGTACCTGTTGCCAAGCACACAGAAAGTCAGTGAGAACGTGGGTGCAGTCGGCACGGGTTGGCGGAGCCGCTCGCCGCGCGCGGCTCCACCGGGTGCACCACAGCATGACCAGCCGTCCCTCAGCAGAAGCAACTCGAAACAAGGGCATACAGGAGTATGCGTGGCAGTCAAAGCAATGCGAGGTGCGCCTCACTTGTTCAGCTGCTCCAGCAGGTAGGAGGTGGAGCCCACGGGGTCGGAGTCCTGGGCCGACAGGAACCCGCCAAAGGGCGACAGCCGGATGCCGGTCTGCAGGCAGATGCAGAGGCAGACAAGCAATGAAAGTGAAGTAAAGAATCATGGGCAAGACAGGAAGCCGTCAAAGGCAAATGCCCAGCAAAATGGGCAGACACACAGAAGTGGACAGGGTTGGAGAACCACAGGGGCATGGACGGCACGAAAGGAAGCTCCCAGCAAACCACACCCCGCACCTTCTCCGCGCCAATCGCCTTGACCGCATTCACCATCCCAAGCGCCAAACGGCAGCGTGCCTTTCCCACGCTATTCCCTACCCAATCACTCCGCCCAACCGCACCTTCTCCGCGCCAATCTCCTTGACCACAGCCTCCACCACCTCCAGCGCAAAGCGGCACCGGTTCTCCACGCTGCCGCCGTAGCCGTCGCTGCGGTTGTTGATGCCATCCTTCAGGAACTGGTCGATCAGGTAGCCTGCAGCAGACGAAGCGTGGCACCAGTACAGGGCTTGACGGCTCGCCAAACAGAACGGGCGTGCAGTGAACCTGCACACAGTGCACAGCACTTCCCAACCCACCAACCCACACACACACTCGCCGTTGGCGCCGTGGATCTCCACGCCGTCAAAGCCGGCCTCAATCGCGTTGCGGGCCGCCTGTTGGGTGCGGAGCAGGGGGGAGGGTGGGCAAGCAGATGAGGCGCTGCACAATCTTCATGCGCTTTGAATGCGCCATCCTGAGCCATCAAAGGCAGGCCGAACCAGGCCATGCTCGGCAGTACACCCCCGCCTACCTGGCGGTACTGGTCCACGATGGCGGGCAGCTCTGAGGCGTCCAGCTGGCGTGGGGCGGGGTAGTCCTCCAGCTGCGCAGCGGGGCAGGGACCAGAGCAGAGCATACAACCGTTTGAGAAGCAGGCAGGGCAGCAGCGGCGCGGCTGTGAGGCGGGCTGTGCTGCTGGGGGGTCAGCCCCCCAGTCAAATCTGAGAGAGAACTGGGAGGAAGGAAGTCAGTGCACGAGGCTGTGCTAGGCAGGGGAGCATGGGGAGCAGCAGACCAAGTTGCCGAGATGCTCTGCGCCACCACGGCAGGCACGCCCCTCTGCAGCTGCCCTGCCCCTGCGGACCTGCATCGTCTTCAGGCTGAAGCACTGGTTGCCGTCGGCTGCAGGGGCGGCAGGGCAGCAGGGCGGCCTCTTATCATGAGTGAAGCAGTGCCACGCATTGCAGTGCCACGGGTGGGTCAGCTGTGCTGCCAGGCTGCCGGCCCACTCCAGGCTGCTTGCCCACACCACTGACGCACTCGGCTGCACCATTGTTTGAGGCCTCCTGCCGACAACTGCAAGCCCACTGGGCACTCGCTGTTGTTGGCAGGCAGGGTGGCGGCTGAAATGGGCAGCTCCTCTCCTGCTGGCTGGCCGTCAGCAGTACGAGCCAAACAGCCAACAATCAAGGGCAATCAGCTCACTGATGGGCAGGGTGGAGGCGGAGATGGGCAGCTCCTCGTTGGGCTGGTAGTGCGGGTGGCTGGCGCGGCCCACATGCCAGATCTGCGCATCAAGCACAAGGTGATCGGGTCCCTGGGTGCCTGGGCGCAAGCAAGGCGATGTGATGCAGCTGTGCAGGCCGGTGGCGGGCAGCCTGCATGCCAGGTCTGTGCATCAGCACATCAGACAGGCGGGTGCAGGTCGGCAGGCAAGCTGCACAAGCTCGGTGAGCCCTGCACACAGCGCAGCGAGAGCAACCCATGCCTGCTGTGCGTTGCAAGCAGCGGCAGCAACAAGCAGCCAGAAAAGGCTCTCAGCAGCCTCAGTAGCAGCGGCAGCAGCGGCGGCAGGTGCGTTAGTGTGCAAGCACCCACCTGGCAGAAGAAGGACGCGCCCTTGTCCTTCACTGCCTTCACAACCGGCTTCCAGCCCGCCACCTGCTCCTCGGTGTAGATGCCTGCACTTGCGACGGGGCAGACCTCCGCTCGCACAGGGACAACCACTACAGTCTGGAGGGCCACAGCGACCAGATGCCACGGGTGCTGCGCAAGTCAACCCACCAACCCGCGCGTCGCTCACCCGGGGTGCAGGGGTAGCCGTGGCCGCGCTCGCTGATGATGGTGCCCTGCGTCCAGTATCATATGGGGCAGGGCCTTCATTTGAGTGATGGGTTGTGGGTAGGGCACCTTTGCTGTCACCATGCCCTCCAGCAGAATGGTGCAGACCTGCACTGCCACAGCCGGCTGCTTGCAGGGTACGGGCGCCAATCCGGCTCCGCGTTTCCTGCACTGCGGCGGCAGCAGGTGGCACACCCACAACCGCCACCTGCCCCTGGCCATGCGCACCTCACTAATCATCAGGCCGCCGGGGGTGGCACGCTGGCTGTAGTACACCGCGGCATTGGGCTGCAGCGGGGACAGCGGGCGCACGGGACAGGTCAGCAGCAGGCAGGCGGCGAGCAAGAGCAGCTAGCAGGTGGACTAACAGCGGCGGCAACACATTTTGCCCCAGCTGCCCAGCTACACAAGCGCGCCTGGGGGATGTTGTTGAACGCGCGGCAGCGGGTCAGCGGCGCATACACAATGCGGTGCTGCAGCTGCACGCCGCCGGGCAGCGTGTACGGCGTGAACAGGGGCGCCGCGGCGGTGTTGCTGCAAGGAGAGGGGAGCGGCGGCAGGCGGCGGCGGTGGCCAGTGAGCAGCGGGGGCCGCGATCGCCGCGCAGGTCGCTGCATCTGGACGGCCAGAAGACTGCCCGGTGGCCGGAAGGGCAAGCCGCCGTGCGTTCTAGAGACAGTTCGGCCCTTGCAGGGGGCACGCCCGGCGCTGGGTCTGCTGCGGCCGATGTGTTGCATTGCACACACAGAGCAACATGGGTTAGCGCTGGCCCGCCCGGCGACTCACGGGACGGCCATCCTGGTGGGAGCGCCTGGGCCTCTCCTGCTTGCTTCCTGGCGGTTTCAGCGGCTCGTGGCAGCAGCACCGGCACAAAGCACTCGCGCAACAATGTACAGGCTGGCCCTCGCGCCTGCAATGCCCCGCCCCCCTTGGCCAGCGCGGGTTGACATCATCATGTGCGCGCCGCAGGAATGCACCCACACACCTGGCCGACGGGCATGGTGCGTGAGGGACGCCCCGCATGAATTTGCAGCGAGATATTTGCGCTAGTGGAAAACCTTTCGGCCGGCTCGCCCTCGGCCCGCCCTGTGCGTGCTGCAACCTTGGCCGCGCTGCCTGGTTTCGTTGCTTGCACGCACTGCAGCGGCAGCTGCTGTGCGCCCACTTGCTGCATTGTGAGGTCGCGTAAAGGCGAGATGGTTACTATATGTGCGTCTGCGGGCCTGGCAGGGGCATGCAGGGCAGCAGCGTGCACAGCGCAGGGCAGGAGCCAACTTGCGTCGCCTGCCAATTGCCTTGGACAGCTGCGCACTCCCACCCCCTCCTCTAGCACAGCAACATGGAGGCCGCCCAGGCTGCCCCGAGCGCCCCAGCTCCCGTCGGGGGTGCGGGGCCGCTGCCCACGAGCACGCCAGCCATGCAGGAGGCGAGTGCAGCAGTCCATGGGGTGCCTTGGGCGATGCCAAACCCAGGGGAGGAAGGGCTGGGCGGCAGTGCCCCGCACCGGCCGCCATCGGCAGGCGGCGGTCGGCAAGCTTCATGCCTGCTTCCACTTCACCTGGAATCCTCGACTGCTCTTGTCCTTTCACCCTCTCAGATGGTCGCTGCCACGCTGCCCGAGACGATGGCTCAAACCGTGGCTGTTGTGGTGCGCACCCCGGCTGCTTTCCTGCACCTCGCTGCTTGCCGAGCCGCTTGCCAGCGGTGCAAACAAGCGGGCCCCCAGTCATGACTCCCACCCTCCCTCCACTGCCCGCAGGCCATCGCACCTCCGATGGGCTCATTGCGCTCTCCCGATCTGATCGACTGCATCCTGTGTGACCACTCGTGCACCCTGACCCTATTCAACTCCTTCTTCTCGGCAAGTGGGCGTGGCACTGTGCTTGGTGTGGGCAGCCACCCGCTGCCCACGCTGACGGGTCTAGCTGCTTGCCCCGACAAGTGCCTCCAGAAGGCATGGTGGTAAGAAGGCGTGCATGGGTGTGTAGGACGCTGCCAATCGAGTGCTGCTGGCCTGACAACCCTGGCGCTGTGGTTCTTTCTGGCGCCGTGCAGGCCGCTGCCGCCAATGATGCAGCCGTGATGGACATGGCGGCGGCCGCGCTGGCGCTCGACATGCGCCTGCACTCTCAAGTGAGTCCAAGGCCTGGGTTGCGGGGACAGTGAGGGTGGCATCACATGGCTTCGTTGTGGCGAGGTGGCACAGCTGCTCAGCAGCCGCAGTGTGCTTCCCAACAAGCCTGGTGGGGCATGCGCCCTGCGGGCTTCACAGGGCCGCCCATGCCGCCCTGCTTCTCACTGGGAATGGCAACTACTAGTTAGTAACCAGCCCATGGTGCCCATGTCCCATGCCAGGCGGAGAGCGTGGTGCTGTACCCCGTCCTTCAGAGCCGGCTGGGGCAGCAGGGCGCGCAGTGGGCCGCCCGCGCGCTGGCGGTGAGGCAATGCTGGGCGTGAGCAGGCGGCGTGCTGAATCCATCGTGGTTCATGATGCATCACAAATCTGCGAGGCACTGCACATTGCTGTGCAGGAGCACGCACTGATCGAGCAAGCGTTGGCCGATGTGCTGGCCCTGCGCTCAGTGGGCGGCGAGGCGCTGGCCAACCGGCTCAAGCAGCTGCAGGCGGTGGGTGCAGAGTCGGCTGCTGGCCGGCGGGGGGTGTGTTTGAATGGGCCTACGTGCTGGAATGCCTTCGCAGGGTGTCTTCCAGCCTGTGTGCATTGCATTCCTTGGAAAGCCCTGGCATCGTGCTGATTGCAAGCGGGGTGCAAGGGGCGTTGAGCCCTCACTGGTTGCAGCCGAGCGCGGCTGCCCCCCTGCAGGACTTCATGGCGCACCAGGCAGAGGAGGAAGGGACCATCCTGCCGGCTGTTGCCTCTGCAATCTCTGCGGTGAGCTGGGCTGGGGAGCAACTGCAATGAACACCTTGCGCTCGCAGTGCCTTGGCATGCGTCTCGTGGTACGGTGCTGAATATGGTCTGTGCTGCCGCAGTGTCCCGGGGGTTTGAGGAGTGGTGCCACTACCGGCTGCCAATCCCAACCGGGGTGCTCAACACAGGTATACAGCAAGCAGCTTTGGTGTTGCCCACGCTCTCCCCATGCACAGGAGGAAGCGCTGGCGCTGGCAGCCCAGTTCAAGGCTGCCAAGCAGGCGGCGCCCATCGCGCCACAGCCGGCGGTCGCCCAGGCGCAGGTTGGTAGACACTTGGGGCTCGCCTGCTGCACCTGAGTCTCACCATGTGATTGCCGCTTAGCAGCATGGTGTTGTTCTAGAGGCATCCTGCATGTTGCTGGTCCTTGTGCCGCAGCAAGATGCCAACAATCAGGCCGTTCAAGGATGCCTCTCTGCCCCGCCCCACAGGCCGCCCAGGCAACCGTGGTGGCTGCCTCGCCGCCCACGGCTGCCGCCGCCCCAGCCATGGGCGGCGCTGGGCCCTCCACCGTCACCACTGGGGGCACAGCTGTGACTGGCGGAGCTTCTGGCGAGGCTGCCATGAGCGGCGGAGAGGAGGGCGAGGAGGCGGCCGCTGGGTTCGCTGCTGGCTCGGGCACAGGCATGCATATGCCCAGCCCGGGGAGTGGCGGCACTGGGGCTGGGGCCATGGATATGGCTGGAGCGGACGTTGAGGCATCGCCAGCTGGCGGCGATGTGGACATGGCAGCTGGTGGCGCCGGGGCAGTGCCAGCTGGCAAGGCAGGGGCGATGGCGGAGCAGGAGGGAGGCCTGATGCCGGAGGCATGAAAGGGAGCTTGGTCCGTGGGCCTTGAATGCCTGCCTTGCAACACCCACCCTACCGCAGCGCTCAGCTGCCACTGCACATCTCTGCACCAAGCCACCCTGTTGGCTGCTGCTTGCAAGCTTCGTCCACATGGACGAAGCTCCATGTGGCTGCACACTCTGCAGCTTGTGCACTTTCAAACTGCTGCGCTGTAAGCTGCGAAACGGTGAGATTCAACAGTGCAGGGAAGAACGCAGGACATGGCAGCTGTCGCAGCTGATGTGCTGCCTGGGGCTTGCAACAAGGTAGAAGGGAGCGTACCGCTGCGCAGGACAGCAGCAGGAAGTGGGTACCAGGACAGATGTGGCAGGGGCATGCACAAAAGAAGCGGGACAGATTGGTCTTGGGTTTTGAAGTTTGGGAAAAGTTGGATTGTCAACTCAGCAGGGCCGTGCATCTCAGCCTGCTGTGCTCCTCAGGCCAGGTCCCGTGGAGTGTCAATTTGGAAAGCCGTCTTGCGCCGCCGGGCGCTGTAGGGCGTGCCTGCACAGGACAGAGAACACGGGTCGGGGAGGTTTGTTAGACTGCTGGCCGGCTCATGCAGCCTGCACATACGCCGCACCAATACCGGCAGCAGGGATGGCAGGAGCAACAGCAGCTGTGCACAGCGGCAACACATGGGCTGGAGCAACGGCTTGATCAATGCAGCCAGCACACCTGTCTGCTCTACAACCTCGGTCAGCTCCACAATGCGATGGTCCCGGTGTGGCACTGCTTGCACCGCCAGGTGGGCAGGCAGGCCTGCACGATGGGAATGGGGCCCTCCCTGCCATGAGCACGTATTCCAGCTGCCCAACGGGCAAGGTGGCGCCGGTGCACAGTGACCCAGCAGCGGCAGCAGCGGTGGAGGCTGCAGCAGCAGCGGCAGCAGCGGCGGCAGCGGCAGCAAGGTGCACAGTAGACAAGCAGCTGAAAGCATGCATGACAACCCGTGCCACAAGAAGAGCAGCTGGCTGGGCCTGCGCACTTGTACGGATGGGCGGCGGGTGCACAAAGGTGTGCATGGTTGCGGCGCTTTCGCGCGCCGCCCGGCGCCGCCGCACCACAGCCCAAGTCACCCCTGCAGCCGCCAGCACAACTCCAGCGCCGATGGCCACTCCGGCTGCAGGGAGGTTGGGGGACTAGCGTGGCAACATGAGCTGTGTCCATCAAACGGGGTCACAGCCCAAGACAAACAGTCGCACAGAAGTGTCATTGCCATGCAGCATCCCGCCCTCTCTCATGCTCACCAATGATCGCTGCAGTGTTGCTGCCGCCGCCGCTGCCGCTGCCGCCACCGCTGCTGCCGCCGCTGCTTGTGTCGCTGTTACTTGTCGCTGAGGCTGCGTCAGAGGGCTCCACGACAATGTGCTTTGCCTCCACCGTGCTGCCGCTGGTTGTGGTGCTGCATTGCACGGGACGAGGGGCAAGCAAAGCATGCTGTTGACGGCGCAGCAGGATGGGTCAAACAAGAGGGCAGGGCCCAAACAGCCAGCGTCCAACCTAAGCAGCTGCAGGGTACGTCTGCTGCCCAACTACCTCACCTGTTCTTGGGGGCCACTTCGGGAGCTGCCTTCGCCACTTCGGGAGCTGCCCGCTTTGCAGCTGCACCGCCTGCTGCACCGCCATCCACCGCCGGCTGGGGGGCACCCGCAGGGGCTGCGTCGCCGGTCGCCGGCTGGGGGGCACCTGCAGCTGCTGCACCGCTGGTTGCCAGCTGGGTGGCATTCACAGCAGCGGCACCTGCTGTCGGCTGGGTGGCGTTCGCAGCAGCAGCACCACCTGGCGCTGGCTGGGTGGCATTTGCCAGCACAGTACCACCGGCCACCGGCAACGTGGCGTTCGCAGCCGCTGCACCACCGGTCGCCGGCTGGGTGGCATTCACGCCTGCTGCACTGCTTGTCACTGGCTGAGTGACGTTCACAGCCGCTGCAATGCCTGCCACAGGCTGGGTGGCATTCACAGCTGCTGCACCGCCTGTTGCAGGCTGGATGGCGTTCACAGCTGCTGCTGCACCGGCTGCTGCAGGCTGGGTGGCGTTCACAGCTGCTGCTGCACCGCCAGACACCGGCTGGCCAGAGCTGGCAGCTGCAGCCCGCTCCACTGCGCCGGGCTGCTGCACTGCCGGCAATGGCGGCGATGGGCTAGGGCTGGGCGGGGGAGGCAGCCCAGTCGTGTACCAATCCAGGTAGTAATTGAAGTTGTTCTTGAACCTGGCAGGGCCGGAATGGAACCACAACAAGGATGGGTTTCGCGTCAGAAATGGGGGCACAGCTTGTGAGCGGGAGGGAGCGTCATGACGAGCGTGCGGGCGGCGACCGTAGCCCTCACAGCAGGCATAGCATGCACGCGCTCACCCGCCCTCGAACCACATGAAGGCCACTGTGGTGTAGTCCGAAATGATTTCGTGCTCGGCGAACGCCAGGTTGACCAGCTCCCACACCTGCGGAGACAGGGGTGTTGCCAATCATTGCACAGTTTGCCAACTGTTTCCATCGTCCATGCAGTCTGTTCCTTAGCGCGCGTTGGTCAAAACGCATCGGGGGGTCTGACACAGCGCACCCCTGCCAGGTTGACGTCTTCTCCCTTTTCAGGGAACTGTGGAATGGTGCGGCCCTTGAAAGCTTCGGTCTCGTCTGCAACAGGGAGTTGGGAAATGGAGGGGTGTAGCAAGGTAGCGAGCTGGGTAGTGGCAGAGGGGCAGGCAAAATGCACCAAGGCAGGCACCTGCTGGCACGTTCCTGCTGCTGCACCTCCTGAGCAGCACGCATGCATGCGTTTTGCAGGACGAGGCGCGCACCCTTAGCCAGCTCCGGTACCGCCTTCTGCAGCTGCTTCAGCCAGGGGCGATCGGTGTACCTGCGCACAGAGGAGAGGGCAGCACAAGTGATGTGCACGCAAGCATGCCGCGCCTGCTGGCTGCCCTGTGATAAGGCGGCAGCACCCCAGCCTGCCCGGGTGTGCCTTTGGCATCAGGCCCCACCCATGCCAACCCATGCCTAGTCTATCAACCGCCCAGGCTTTCCAGGACACATAGACAAATCAAATGCAGGCAACAGTGCAGGACGTGTAGCACTCTCACGGCTGCATGGCTCAACCGCCTTCCCGTTACACACCAGCCCAATTCAGCCCACCACCCACCGAGGGTCCTCCAGCACGTTGCCCTGCTGGTCGATCATGCCGATCTTCAGCAGGCCCTGGTAGATCTTGGCACTCAGGACTGCGGGCGGGCGAGCGGCGGCGGCGGCATTGTAAGGGCCAGCTGTCACTGCAGGCTGCAGGCTACGGCACCCCCAGCCTGGCAGGCAGTGTACTGCCCTGCCCCGTCGTCAAGGCAACCATCAAGCCAGCAACATGGCCCCTCATGGCGCCAGTTTGACGCACTCTCAGAAATGTAGTAGGGGGAGCGGTCTGAGAAGTAGGTCGGGTAGATCTTCCGAGCAAACACCTGCGATGCAACATTGCGGCAAACGATGCAGCATGTGTGGCAGTGCGGAGACATCCGTGGCAGCGAGTCTGCCTTGCGCGTACAGTCCTCATGATATTGTTTGCCGCCGCCGCTGCCACCACACTACTGGTGCTGGTGGTGAGACTGCCTACAAGTTGTGGAGTGTGGAGAGATCTCACAGTTGCAGCTACGTCTGCACCACCCACCTTGATAACCTTGGTGGGCCCGCCAATCTTGTTGATGACCTCAACGTCCTGCATTGGCCATTGGACGGAAGCAGCTCCAGCGCTTTTGGCAGGGCAGCAGGAGGGGGCGGCGACAGAGGCAGCAAAGGCAGCGGCAGCAGCGGTAGAAATGCCCAGCCGCAGTGCATGGTTGGTGTGACAGCACGTGGACGTTACAGCGCAGCAGCGGGATTGGGCAGCTGCACGCAGATCTGTGGTGCTGCACACCTGCGCGATGAACTCCTTCTGCTTCTTGTCGCGCTCCATGCTGACAAACACGGTGGGCGGGTACTCTGCAGTAGAGAGTGAAGGTGCCAGACACCGCAGCACAAGCTATGTTAGGCCGTTACACATCAACTCAGAAGCGGCTCGAGGTGGCACCGTGCCAGTGCCCGATGGGCAGGAGAGCGGCGGCCACTGCGCCCGCAGCCTTGGCTCTGGGCCCGGCTGCCGCTTGCCCTCATGCTCTGACGCTCCCTGTTGGTGTGTTTCCACTCACTGCCCAGCACCACGTCGAAACCGCCTGATTTGGGGTCCACTCCAAGCGCCTCGGACACCAGGCCATCAAACTGCGAGCCGGGCAAAGGAAGAGTGCAAGGGTCTCACGGCTGAGAGTGGCTGAGAGCGGCTGAGAGCACATGCTGCAACCGCACACAACATGCCCAGCTGCTTTTTCAATCTGTAGCTGCCCGCCGCCGCAGAACGGGATGCATTCATTCCATCACAATCGCCACTGGTGCCTTCCTGTCAAAAAATGTTACTGCCACCCCCTCACCCGCATGTAGCGGGGCATCTTCAGCAGGAAAGCCGAGCCAGCAGAGATGCCCACGCCATACAGCGGCAGGTCGTCCATCCTGCGCAGTCAGATGGGCGGCGCAATTGGCGTTTGAGCCCAGAAGGAATGGTCGCCTCCCTGGCTGCTGAAGCAGCTGAGTTGCTTGTGTAGAAGGCGAGCAGAGATGGCCTCCCCGCGCAGCAGCAGGCCCTCCATCCAGAAGGGTTGACAGGATGGCGCAGCATAGGCAGCACACTGCGGAGGGCTGCTGCCACGCACCCAGCTGCCCTGCTGCCCTGCCGGTTGAACTCGCCCTAGCTCCTGCTCAGCACTCCCGGCAGGGCACCGCTCACCCCCACTCCTTGCGCCACCCCTCCACAATCTGCTTCACGTCCATAAAGTCTTCCCAGTAGTTGAAGCAGCCGGTCTTGCGGTCCAGCGAGGAGATGGCAATCACTGCAGGGGAGCGGGCATTCCGGGGAGCAGCGTCCCAAGTCAGGCGTCTAGTACGGCAGGTATCGCGCGATGCTTCGGCACCCGCCGCTGCCCAAGCAGCTTGCATCCCCTTCAACAGAATCGAGCAACCCCTTGCAGGTGGCGCCGCAGCGCAGCTCAGCTGCTTGACAACACCTGCCACACCCCTTGCTCACCTGCATAGTTGCGGCGCAGCGCCTGCAGCACGTGGCTCATCTCTTCGGGCAGGCCGCGGCACTCATCACAAGCTTCGCTCTGCAGCAAAATGACGGCACAGAAATGTTTGCGCGGCAGAAGATACTTGCGCGGCATTCCAAGGCTGTGGAGCCGCAGCCAGCAACTGCTGTCGCTCAAGCGGCAGGGGCAGGGGCAGCCACGGCAGCACAGCAACTGGGAAGACAGGACGCAACCGTGAGCCAAGCACACTCGCCTGCGGCCAGTAGTTGTAGCCACTGTGTGCGCAGCCGTGGATGAACACGACGGTGGCGCGAGGGTTCTTGGGAACCTGGGCAACGGCAGCAATTGGGAATGGCTGTTGAACAAGAGTGCTTTGGAACAACCTGGCATGCGGGCATGCTGTTGCTGAGACGGCTGCTCGTCACGAGAAGAAGCAGCCTGCGAGCAGCAGCTTGCAGCGACAATGCACTGCCTCCACTCGGAGGCATGCTGCAGCATCTCGAGAGCACCCAAGTGACCCGCCCACCTGGTACCAGTAGTCGTGTCGGAATTTATGGTCCTTGTACGGTTTCAGATCCCCGTACCACACGTCCCAGTTCCAGTGCGGGTCTGCAGCATGGATCGGGGTGCATGGGAGCGCAGCTGGGTGGAAGGGTCGCAGCAAGAACAAGTGTGCAGGGCAGCGGCAGGGCGCAGGCGAGCTTGATGGGCCGGCGGCAGGAGATGGGCGGCCATTGCGGCAAGCTGCTGGCAACCAAGGAGGCTGGGTACGAGTAGCCAGCATTGATTCAATCTATGAGCGCTCTCATCTACCCTGCACTCTCGCGTCACGCACCACTGTAACCTGGCCCCCCTGCCTGGCCATCTGCCGCTGCTGCCGCTGCGGCAGCCGCTCTCTGCTTGGTGGCGGCCGCTGCCCCATCAGCCGCCACGCCGCCAATGCACAGCAGCAGTGCTGCCACTGCTGGAAGCAGCCGTCGCCGCCATGTTGTGCTGTGGGCCGCCATGCCTCGGCCGAACCCTGCAAGCAGCAGCCGCAGATGAGCGGGTGAGCTAGCGGCAGCGGCGGTGGGTGGCGGCGGCCACACCGGGTGCCAACTACCGGGCGGCGCAGCTGCTGCTACGGCTGCAAGCGTCATGTGAGTGCGTGAAATGTCTGTCACCTTCGGCGGGAGGGGCGCACGGCTCCTGCTCCCGGTTGGTTGAGGCGGCGAGCGCGGGACCGGGCGCCGGCCTCGCTCCTTGGCCTGTCCAGCGGACCTGATGCTGCGCGTGACTCCTTTGGCGGCGCGCGATCGCCTGCTGCGGCCGCAGCTGCAGGTGGGTCGGCTGCCGCCTGCTTGCTCTTGCGGCCTCTAAAGCTCCGCTGCAGGCACAGCGCCCGCAATAGAGAGTTATGATTAACCGCAGGGTAGCCGAGGCCTCACATGCCCCCTGCTCCATGGGGCGCCAAGGCGGCAGCGCCACCTCGCCACCTTGCCCCCCTGCCGCCTGCGCGTGATTGCCGGGTGCCTGCTGGCCGCGGGATCAACCCTCCCTTTACAACCTTCCAGCCGCTGGACACCATCATGCTTCGATGCTGGTGCTTTCAGGCAAATTGTACCTCCAGTGGCGGCAGCACGCGCAATGAGGGGCAGGCAGCGCGCTGCGGCGTTCACCACCCCACACAAATGCACGGGGTCAGCAGTTGCAAGCTGGCTGGCCGCTGATGCCCATCAGATGTGTGTTCCTGGCGCCTGTGTGCATTCATGTGCCGCCATTGTGGGATTCAAGGATGCGAGCATGTTGACACCACTGCTGCTGCCACTGCTGCTGCCCATCCGTGTGTTATTCTTTGCCCCAGCTTGACAGAATGGGGCTTAGCGAGGAATGTGGAGTGAAGTGAAAAGGAATGCATCAAAAATGCAAATAGGAAGAATGCAAAAGATGGTGGGCGAATTGACAAGACGGATTCAGTGCGCACTAGACAGGCAATACCAAGGGGCAGGTTGGCCAGCATGGCACTGGTGTGATGAGGAGTGCAACTGTGAATGTGGGTGAATGTGCAGATGTGTCTCTCAGTGCGACTAAAGCGAGGCATATCAGCAGTGGTGTGTTCCGGTGGGCTGTGGTGGATGGGCTGCTAGGCAACGGCGGTGCACAAACTAACTAACTTGTGCGGGAGAAGGGGGGGCCTGGGACGGGCAGCAGCCGACTGAGGCGTGCATGGTTGCCGGCAGGCATGTAAAGGTCGCTGTTCAGCTTCAGCAGCTGCGCAGCGCTAGCTGAGCCACAGACGCAGGCTCACTTCACCAGGCGCCACAGGCTGTAACCCCTGATGGGGCCGCCCAGCGAAACCAGCGCCCCACCATCGGGCAGCACCACCAGGGCGTACAGGTTCGCATCAGTGGCCTGTTTCCAGGTGGTCACTGCGGCCCACGTGTTGCCGTTCCACACCTGGGCTTCCAGGGTGCGCAGCGTGGCGTCGATGGGGTCTTGCCTTGAGATCGCAAGAACGGCCCACTTGCTGGAGGCGGCCCCAATTTTCCAGTTCGTTGGCTCAAGGGTCTGGGTCTTCATGCTTGTGAAGCTGGTGGCAGGGGCGTCCCAGCGCAGGAGGCGCAGCGCGTAGCTGCCCGCCGGGGTGGTTGCATGCTCAGCCAGCAGAGCAAACTTGGAGCTGGGGGCGCTGATGGTGGACTCAAAAGAGGTGGAGGTCCGCTGCGCCAGGGGGAAGACATGCAGGGAGGAGCGTTGGTTGCCAGCCCATTGCACTGATCGGCTCATGAGCGTGCGCAGAAGGGCAACGGACCGTCAAGCGGCAACTGTAACGGCAACTCAACGCATCGCTGCAACAATCAAGCCAGCTGCGAGTGGTTCGTGCCTGCACACGCTGGCATGGAGCGGTTTGCACCGCTCGGCCCAACAGCTGCCCATCCCTGGCACTGCTGAGACGCACCGACTGGACCAGAAGCCCTTACAGGTCCTCACCTTTCTCACGCCCTGCTTGCCGGTGTACAGATTTTCCGAGGCGCTGCCTGAGGTTCGGTTGGCCACATGCGCCCACACTTGGTTTGGAGGCACAGCCGTCAAAATCACGTGCTCGTTGTCGGCTCCCCGCCGCACCAAGCTCCAGGTGGTGCCGTTGAACAGGCTGATCCGTCCGAGGACCTTAGCTCCAGTTGCATCTGTGCCTGCACACCGTGGAAGCGGTGGGGCAGTGCTCACTCCTCAGCCTGAGTGCTGGGGGCAGTGGCAGCCGATGGCCTTGAGCGTAATCAACCCAGGGCAAGCGCTCCCTGCCACCTGCACATGCAGACCGGTTCTGTCTGAAGATGAGCAGGGCAGCGCGGCTCGAAGTGCAGCACAGAGGCCACAGTGCCTGCTCAACAGCGTACAGGCAACAGGGCTGGAAGCATGCCAGCTCCACCGACCGCAACGCGCCAGCTGTCGCCAGCGGCTTGCAATCCCGGCACAGCGCAGCAGCCCACCTGCCCAGCCTGCCCACAGCGCGCTGCCGCTGCTGGCCACCAGGGAGGAAAGCGCGGGGGTGTGGGCTTTCCCTCCCTTGCCCTTCAGCGATCTGGTAGCCTTGGTACTGGTGATGTATGTGTACGTTCCACTGTAGATGCTCGTCCAGGCGTTGGTCGCGGCCGTGAAGCGCCACACGTGCTGCGTGATTTTGTCGCCGGGTCCCGTGGTGGTCAGGATGCTGCCGTTCTGCGAACGGGCGACGGGGATGGTCGGGGTGGGTGGGCGAGCATTTGCACTTTCCGTTCTGTAACTTGAAGCCCCCGCCGCTTGCTTGAGGCCTGAGTACGGCAAGGCTGTGGCAGGCCTTACAGCACAGCAGGGTCTGGAGCGCATTGGGTGGCAGCCAATGCCAACTGCCGGGCTGCACCACCGTGCAGCCATGCCAAGTCTCGGCTACTGGCCATCAGGTGCACTCTTGAACAGTGCTGCCTGCCGCCGCAGCCACGCCAAGCCACCCGCGCACCTGCCACAGCAGTTCGCCCAGGCAGAACACAGTCGCGCCGTTGTCCGTGACTGCCAACCGGTGACCAGAGATGCCGACTGCACCGGAGCCTTTGGGCGGTTTGAGGCTGACAGACCAGCCCTTGCCCTTGGTCCACCTGCGCACGATAAAGAAAGGTGGCGCTGCGTTTACGACCTGCGGACAAACGCTCTCAAGGAGTACCCGTGCAGACGGCACACTTCAGGAAGCGCGTAGGAGCATGCACGCCCGGCGGCGCCCTCTGCAGCGGGGCGCCAGTAGCTGAGCCGCTGCCTGGGGCTGCGGCTGCACACTACACGGCTGTACACCAAGCAAGCGCGGCGATGCGCCCCGCCCTTCACCTGAGCAGGTCGAGCGGCTTGCTTTCGTTGTGAGTCTTCGACAGCTGGCCCACAGCAAAGGCTGTCCCGCTGCCCGCCATGTGGACGTCCCGAATCCACCAGCTGCTCAACTTGGACCACGAGCTGCAAAGCGGGCAGGGCAGCAGTGGGAGCCGTTAAAGCACGAGTTACCACGCCGCGACGCGCCGCGCTGCTGCTGGAGCGGATTGCCTGCTGTGGCCAGGCACTGGTGGGGTGTCAGTCCAGGAGAAGAGTTGACTAACCTGCCGTTAGTCGCACTGTAGTACTGGGCGCCAGTCCAGGCGGCCAGGGATGTCAGCACGCCCTCGCCAGATGCTGGCCGCATCGAAATGCCACTCTCAAGGATGGTTGCGTTGGCAGGCAGCCCAGCAACGCGCTCCCAGCGCCAGGCGGCGGCGGCCTGCGGGCAGGCGAGCGGGGAGCGGTGACGAGCACAGGGTCGCTCGGACATGGCAGGATGCACGCGGCACCTGTTGAACACATCCACATGAATCATCAGCCAAATCCAGCCAGCGGAAGCCTGCTGACAGCCTGCTGAGCAGTGGCCTTGTGCACGTTGGATGCGCATGCCGATGCGAGCCGGCCAAGTCCGGCCGGGCGCCAGCGGCGTCCCGCCAGCAAGTCCCGGCCGCCCCGCAGACTGCGCAACCCTGATCGCGGCCCCTCCCACCGCCTGCCGAGACTCACTGGAGAGATGAGGAGTGCCAGGATCGCCAAGGCGACGCCCGCAAAGGCGGGGAGAGGTCTCATCGTACGATAACGTGCTGCAGACGGAGGCGGAGGAGTATGAACCGACTGTGTGCGTTGTAAGGGATTCAGAGAGTTGATTGTGGGCGGTCAGCCGGGCATCTCTGCACATAGGCCGCGTGCCCAGCCCATTGCTAACCTCTGGCTAACCGGCTAAGCGCACCGGAGGGCTTCAACTAGGTGGATACACGGCCCGGAAGGCCATGGGCCGCCAGCGGGGGCTTCCGGGGGGCCCTGAGCCTGCTGGTGGGGTCGGGTATCCAGGCGGCGGCAGCGCCTCGCCTCTGCCGCTACTAGTGTGCTGCTCCCCTTCATCCCTGCATTCTGCGGCAATGTGCTTCATATTACAAGCCGTATTGTGGCTAGAACAAGTGGAGATTGGCGCGGCAGGGTATGGGCCGTCCAGCAGCCCAGGCTGATGCCGAGGATGGGCGTCGCAGCGGCATGGGTGAGAGAAGAGGCAAGGCAGGAGGCAAGCATGCTAGCGCATAAATAAGCAGGGGAGAGTTAATGGCAGGGAACAGGAGAATGGGTTGCAGTGCGAGTTTGGGACATTGTTGGCAAGGTTCGGAGGGGCAGGCGGCAGGGGGGGCGCCGTGCACCGCGGATGGATGAATCGATATCGGGCAGCTGGTTGTGCAGCTAGCTGGACAGAGATTGAATCAACGACGGTCTTGGGAAAACTAAGAATCGAGAGGTGAGGGATGCGTTTGGGGCGTGCGAGGTTGTGATGGTGCTGGGGTTGGGTTTCGTTGCTAGCAGTTGTACGACGGGCGGTGCACACGAGGTAGAAAGATTAGGAGAGATGGCATGCCCGCTGGCGAGCAGAGCGAGAGGAGGCAGGTCCAGGCGCAGCACACCAACAGATGTTTAGTCACCAACAAGGAGCAGTGAATCACCGCTGCAGAGAGCTACGCACGTCCATGGTCATGCCAGCTCCTCAGCAGAGGGCTGCTCAGAGATGGGCGACAGCTTGGCGGGCAGCTCATCCCGGAGCCGCTCAGCCGTAGGCAGCTCCCTAAAGCCGGCCAGCCGTCGCTGCCGGATGCGGACGGTCACCACCGTCGCCGCCAGCAGGACGACTGTGCCGCAGACGCCGCCAGCGATGGCAGCTGTGGAGCCCACCCGGAAGCGGTGCTGCGCAGCCGAGCTGTCAGTTGATGTGGCCGGCACGCTGGGAGGCGAGGGGTCAGCAGGGCCCACTTCGAGCGATGCTGCTGCGACATGGCCAGTCGCGCCGCCGCCGCCGCCGCTGCTGCTCAGTTGCAGGCCTGCCTGCTGCTGCTGCTGCCCCTGCTGCTGCTCTGCCGCAGGGGCCGCCTGAGCGGCTTCACTGGCGGCCACATGTGCGGCAGCGGCAGCCTCCCCAGCGGCATCCACGGCAGCTGCCTGCTCCCGGCTGCTGCCAGCGGTGGCATCGTTGGCCTGCACTGCTTCTTGGGCAGCCGCCACGACTTCCTCGTGCGCTTCATAAGGCTGCTCAGGCGCTTGCTGCACCTGCTGCGGCTGCTGCGGCTGCTGCGCCTGCTGTGCATGCTGCGCTGACCAGGCCTTGGAGCCTCGGCTGGCCTTGTCCCGAGTTGGATCATACACCCAGCCAGCTGGGATGGTGGCAGCTGGGTCGCCGATGCGGCCGGCGCCCGGCACAGCATAGCGCGCCAGGATGTCAGCAAAGTCGGCTTTGCCGCTGCGGCAGGGGAGGGGATAGGGTAGGCAGGGCGGAGCAGCTGTGAGTGAGGGCGCGTGGGAGCCCAAAATGGCCTTGTTTGGCTGCCCAGCGAGACAGCCAATTCTGGCTGCACAATGCCGTGCACCTTTGGAACCGCCAGCAGCCGCGCCCCTGCTCAGCAGCCCAGCCCAGCCCCCCTCACCCGCTCTCAAACCACACGAGGGCGGCGGTGGTGAAGTCGGCGATGATTTCGTGGTTGGAGTAGGCCACATTCATCTCCTCCCACACCTGCAGGGGAAAGGGCCACCCGGGTCCTGGTAAGGCACTGTACGGTAAACGGGTGTCAAGCCAGCCAGCCAGCCAGCCAGCCAGCCACCAGCCAGCCACCAGCCAGGGCCAAGTCAGCAGTTGAGTGGGCCAAGGCATGTCAGCAGTGCTTCAGCATTGCACGATGCACGCCGCCGCGGGCGCCAGCACATCAGCCTCCCCAGCAAAAGGCAGTGTTTCGCTTCTCCAAGGTGCCAGGGCCGGCAGTCAGGAGTGCAAGCACTGCTTGTGCAACCAACCAACCACACTCAATCGAAGCTGCTGCGCACGTGTGAGTGGTCGGGCGTCATGCCGCTGGTGGAGCCGCCAGAGCCCAGCGCCGGCACCATCTGCATCAGCTGCTGCACCCAGGGGCCCTGCAGGCGAAAGGGGCGAGCAAGGCAAGCGAGGGGGTGAGATGATGGCAGCGTGATGGGGCAGCACGGGCAGCATG
>VIYQ01001081.1:0-31078 GCA_009928355.1 Chlorella sp. CH2018
ACACCCACCCGGCACGGGGCCCGCCCCGCCGGCCGCCCGCTCTCCAGGGTGAGCAGGAACTCGCAGGCGCGGCAGCACAGCCACAGCCGCGCCGTGCCGCCGCCCACGCGCCGCAGCGCCGACCCCGACTGCAGCACCGGCATCTCGCTGGCAAACGGGAAGTGGCCGGGCAGCACCGCCGACACCGCCAGCGCCAGCGCCTGCAGCTGCCCCGGCACCACCAGGTCGCCCACGTGCTGCGCCCGGCCGCTGCAGGGGTGCGCAGGCGTCAGCACCAGGCGCGGCTCCCCGCTGGGCGAGTACCACAGCAGCATGCGGGCGCGCGCCAGGCCGAGCAAGGGCCGCGCCCCGGCAGCGTCCTCCAGGCCGGCAGTCCGCAGCACCCCTGCGGCTGCCCGCTCCGCCACCCGCGTCAGGTCCAGCAGCGCAAAATCGCTCTGGTTGGCCCAGAAGTCGCGGCCGTGCGTGCCCTGCAGCAGGATGAGGGGGCGAGGGGAAAGCAAGGAGCGTTGCAGTGTTGCAGTGCTGCAGTGTTGCATTGCGGTGTTGCATTCCGGTGTGGGCAAGTTGCTGTGCTGCAGTGTTGCAGTGTTGCAGTGTTGCAATCCAGTGCAGCAAGTTGTGGTGCTGCCGCCAGCCACATGCTGACTGCTCCTGGTCATCCCTCTGTCGCCGCCGCACCCAGCACCCACCGCCGCACCCACCCCCCTCCCACACACCCCACTCACGCTCTCAAGGATGATGCGAATGACGCGGCTGATGCGGGGGTCCGCATCCATGCGCAGCAGCGCCTGCCGGTGCTGCCCGTGTGCCACCGGCCAGTCGGGCTCGCGGCTAGACAGGACGGTGTGCTCGCCGTTGGGCTGCAGCTGGGTGTGGTTGGCACGCCTGTGGACCAGGCCCAGTCTCTGTAACCCAAGCAAGCAAGCAATGCCGGCCCTCATTGAAGGGTGATTTGCATGTTTTCTCTCGTCTGTGCCGCTTATCAGCTATTGTTGTTTGCCGCGGAATGCTCAACGTCCGTCTAGCACGCCATCTGATGCTGTTTCATGGCTCGAAGGACTAAAGCATGCGCACTGGGGTGCACCAAGGCCCCGAGTCGAATTGCAAGAGCAATCAGCCAGCATGGCAAACAAGTGCGACGCAGCCAACATGCTGCCTCAAGCCCACCCTGGTTGCAACAGGAAGTGGAAGCTCGCTCTACACTTCTTCTCCATTGCGATGCAGCAGCGCTCACGGTGTTGTGGTGCCCAGGCCAAGTGGCAACAACCAGACGAAGGCAGTCACATGTTACAAGCAGTCAACAGCAGCTAAATGTGCAGTTCACATCACCCGACCTGCATTGGCTGCTGCGCCGCTGCGGGCTGGCCGCCCGCCGCCGCTGCTGCTGCCGCTGATGGCCCGCCGGCCGCGCCGCTGCCTGGCTGCGTGGGCGCTCCCTCTGGCAGCGCCACAACGCTCTCCTCAGGCTCGTCACGATCAATGCTGCGCTGCAGCGACTCCAGCGCCGCCAGCACCTGCAACACCAAGACGGCAGGGACGCAAGGTGAGCTTGCAGATCAAGAGTTGACAGCACACGTTGCAAGCATTGCAGGCGCAATTACTGGACAGCTTGGCAACACTGCAGGCGCAGCCCCTGGCAACTGCATACCAAGGAGCTGCAGCTCAACAGGTGCCCAGGGAGCAGCTCCAGCACGTCAAAACCAAACAGCAGCAGCTGCAGCCGGCGCTCACCCCCGCAAACTGCTGCTTGCGCTGCTCAAACAGGGCGTCCAGGTCGGCGCTCTGCTGCTGCAGGTCCGCAATCTCCTTGTTGGTGCCCTCCTGCTCCGCCAGTGTGGCCGCACGGGACGGCACCTGCGGCAGGTGGAAGCACGGGCACGGAGGGTAGGCAGAGTGCACTCAAGATCCTCCATCAAGGCTGTGCAGAGGTGCAGAGGTGCAGGCCAGAAGAAGCAGCCCGAGCCGCGGCTGACAACAAAGTGCTCAGCAGCACGCGAGCTTTCTCCTGGCTTCACCATTTTCTTTATTTTCTCATCAAAGCCGCACCTGCATGACCAGCTTTTTGACAGCTTCGTACTCCTGCTTGTGCGCCAGCTCGGTGCGCGCCACCTCCAGCTCCCGCTTCCGGTCCTCAATGTCCTGCTCCGCCTGCACTCCAGGTGGGCGGTGCGTCCCGGGAGAGAGAGGCACCGTCACACCAGGTGCGGCACCGGCAGCGCAAGGGGTACAAATTTGCGCTGGTGCTTAGCGCAACCCAAACGGCAGCCACAAGCCACGGACCGCACTGCGGCCCTCTGCCGCGTTGCTCTGGCTGCCCACCAATCCAAACCGCCGCCGCACGCCCCCACCTGCTGGATGGACGCCTGCAGCTGCGCCTGCTTCTCTGCATACAGCTGCTGCTCCCGCTCAAAGGCGCCGCTCATGGCGTGCAGCTTCTGCAACACGGGCGGAGCGTGGAGTGTGGACAAAAGGGCAGAGAAGTGCAGGTCAGGCTCGGCAAGCTTCGTTCAGCGTGGCGTGCATCAGCGCGGCAGCCTGCCGTGCAGCTGCTGCTGGTGCCGGTACGGTGCATCTGCACATAGGGAAGGGGGCGCCCTGCAAGACCGACCCTGCCCCCGTTCCTCCTCCGCCCTCGCTCGCCTGCATGCTGAACTGGATGGAGTAGAGGAGGGCCAGCAGCTCGCCGTGCAGCCGCTCCGCCTCCTCTACGCTGCCGCCCTGCAGTACCTGGCAGAAGCGCATGTACCTGGCAGAGAGCGGGCGAGCGGGAAGGCGAGGTAAGTGCGGCAGCAGAGGCGGCAGCAGAGGAGGCGGCAGCGGCGGCACGAGCGGCAGCAGCCGGCCCTGCGTCTCCCCGCTGCGCCCCGCTTGCCCGACCGCTTCTGTGCAGCAGCCCCGTGCTCACTTCTTGACCAGCTGCTTGAAGGGCGGCATCGTGTTGGCCGCAGTGGCCACGGTCTGCGTCAGGTAGCGCTTGCGTATGATGGCCTCCTCATTCTCGATGATGGCCGCCATGGCAGCGGGCGAACGGGTCGCGGGGGCGAGCAGCGAGCGAGCTGGGCGGCCGCTTGTGGCGTGGGGTGAGCGGGAGGGCGTACGGCTGCGTGCGATGAGTTGCGGTGATCATGCACTGAACCCCGATGGCCTTGCCGGCCCCTGCAAGCGTCTGCCTCCGTGGCTCCGACTTGCATTTCCGGCTGGCCAGAGCCGAAACCGCAAGCGTGGTATTATGAAACCTGTGTCAGCCCGACAAATTATCTGGGACGACCGATCAGCGCACCTGGAGCAGGCTGGCGACACCTGCCCTTCAGCACTCGCTGCAGGAGTGCCGCAACGCCCAGTGGCCCTTCTGTACGTGTGGACAGCATCTGTCATACACCATCAGCGTTGCCCCAGCGACCCCAGAAGGGCTGCAGCGTGGGCGACGGCGCTCAGGCGGCGGCGGCACGCCTCTGCCGCTGCGCAGGCATCGCTGCCTGTGCCCGTGCTCACAGCTCGGCTGGCACCAGGTGCAGCCTCAAACTTTGGACGAGGTGCGCTGAGGCCTGTAAAACGCTCCACTTTATACGCACATCAAGGCTCGGTCTAGCAGGCGCTGTTGTGCAAGGCCCGCTGCTCTCCCATTTGCTGCGGCAGCCCGCGTTTACGCACTCATCTCCCCTTTCTCTCCTGCTGCTTGGCCCCAAGCAGGCCGTATGGCGGCGGCATGCGGCACCTGTGCCATCTGCCTCTCTGAGCTGGACAGCTCGAAGGAAGCCTTTCTGGACGGCTGCTTCCATCATTTCCACTTGCAGGCGAGCTGCCTTTGTGATGCTGGGTTGGTGCGTTGATGATCGCAGCCCGAGCTGTGTAGGGTAGTGAGCCCGGCAGGCGTGCAGCTTTGGAGCTGGCAGCTGGCAATGTCGTGCATTAGAAGCCGCTGCACTTGCAGCCTGGCCGCTCAGGCTGCCTCCCTCTGCGCACCGTTTGCCCGCCCCGCAGTGTGTGGAGCGCTGGGTGGCTGCGCAGCAGGAGCAGGCGGCGGCGGCAGGCCAGGGCGGCCGCAGCCAAAGCGCCTCGTTGGCCTGCCCGCTGTGCCGCCGGCCGTTTGAGTCGGCAATCTACGACTGCCACGACAGCGCATACAGGTGAGCAGCCGGCTGCTGGTGAGGGGTTGGCGCTGCTCTTGGTTCAGGCTCAGTGGGGTGGAGTGGAGTGCTGGGAGTGGAGCAGGCTGGCATGGGGCAAGCAGCTGGTCTTGCTGAATGCGGCATTGCGTTGTGATGATCCCCCTCCAAGTTGCACACTGAGTGCCAGCTGGGGATGTTTCGCCCCCACTCTTTGCTCGCAGGCGGCGGTTCTTTGGCGGCGGCAGCCGCAGGCCGCGCAGCGCAGCTGGGGACGCCAGTGGCGGCACTGGGTCGCTAGCACTCACCGCCGCGCACCGCCGCCGGCGAGCCGCCTACTCAACTCCCCTGGCTGAGCAGCAGCGGCAGGGGTGGGCGGCGCAGCGGCTGTCCCGCGCACAAGCGCACCGGCAGGACGTGCAGGAGTTTGTGGCTCGGGAGCTGCAGGCGCTGCTGCTGCAGCAGGATGTGGGCCTGGTGGCTCAGCATGTGGTTGGCACTCTACAGAACGCAGCAGCGGCCGGGGCCAGCGCAGCGGGAACAGCAGGTGGCAGCAGTGCAGCAGGGGCGAGAGCGGTATTGGCTTCGCAGCAACGACGGCAGCCGGCCCTGCGGCAGGCGTCGCTGGCCCTGCCGCGGTCTGGCAGCGCCGGTGGCCTGCAGAGCAGCAATGGCGGTGGTGGCAGTGACGCGGCAGCCAAGGGAGGCGCGCCGCTGCCTGAGGTGGTGGCCAGGCTGCAGGCCGCGGCGGCACCCTTCTTGTTTGAGCAGGCTGAGCGCTTTGCTTGGGAGGTGGCCGCATTTGCAGCCGCCTCTGGCTGTAGCGTGGCAGCATACGACCGCCAGGTGCAGCAGGCGGATGCTGCGGCAGCAGCGGCAGCAGGCGCAGAGGCACGGCAGCAGCTGCGGTTGCGACAGCTGCGCCAGCGGCAGGCGGCGCTGGTTGCCCAGCAGGGCAGCGGTGGCAGCAGCGGCGGGGAGCGAGATGACCAGGAGCAGCAGCAGCATGCAGAAGGCAGCGGGGGCAGCCCTGACTGGGATGGCCGATGCGCCTCGAGCAGCAGCAGTGAGGGGCAGCGGCAGCGGCGGCAGCGCTCCCCAGAGGCTGAGCGGTCGGACAGCGAGGGGTACCTGGGGCTGCTGCTGGCGCAGGTGCGCAGCAGACGGGCGCCACAGCAGGTGCAGCAGGATGAGCATGCAGGCCAGCAGGCGCAGCAGGCGCAGCAGGCGCCGGTGGAGCAGCGGGAGTCTGATGCAGTAGCCAGGCCAGCACAGGCCAGATCGGCGAGCAGTGATGGCAGCCCCAGGAGCAGCAGCAGCGGCCGCAGTGGCAGCAGCAGACAAAGGCAGCTCAGCGCATCCCAGCGGCACCGCAGCAGCCACCGTAAGCACAAAAAGCGGCGAAAAGGGAGCGGCAGCAGCCATTACAACAGCAGGAGCAGGAGGAGAGAGGGCGGCAGCCGGAGCAGGAGCAGGAGCAGGAGCAGGAGCAGAAAGAAGAAGAGCCGTCGCAGCAGCAGCAAAGGGCGCAGGCGAGACCGCAGCCGCAGCAGCCAGGAGCGCAGCAGGGGCAGGACAGAGAGCCGCAGCCGCAGCCGCAGCAGAGGTGCAGGAAGTGAGAAGAAATGCAGCAGGCGCGGCGTGCGTCACCCAGCGGACTGTCCTGCCGACGGCTATGCTACAAGCAATGGCGGCGGCAGTGCACTGCAGCAGGAGCCTGCTGCTGATGGCCAGGCAGCGGGCGGCATTGCCAGCGGACGCAGCCGAGAGCAAGCAGAGCTGCTGGCTGCGCTGCGGCAGCAAGCGCTGCAGGCTCTGGCGCAGCATCGGGGGCAGCGCTGACGACACGTGCCAGCCGCTGTGCGCTGCTTTCCTCCTGCTGCGATGAATTGCTTAAGTTCAGCTGCGGTGCCTTGCGTTGCACGCTGGTTTCGCACTGCGGGCCTTTATTTGCTTTGTTTACAGTGATCAGTGCAATGCATCAATGGGCAACAATGGACAGAAGGGAGGGTGAGAGGGAGGTGGTGAGAGCATGAGCAGCCGCTGGAGACAATCAGAGAGCGGTAGTGGTGACAAGCGGGGAGAGTGGGGCAATCGCGAAACAAAATGATAGAGACTGGCATGATAGCACAACGAGTACAATCGAACAAGGGGCGACCTGCTTCATCCGGCATGAAAAAATCGGTTGGAATCTGTGCAATTGCATGCAAGCTGCCTGGGGCCTCTGTAGCCCAAGAATACAAGGGCACAAGCAGGTCCAACTAGGTATCAAATGGCTTACAAACAACGATTGGGCACCCATGGCACTTGCCGAGGTGCCCAGCTGCAATTCGTTGCTGCAGAGCTGGGCGCCGGAATGCGGTACACCGGTTTGGGTGCACACAGTCAGCTGGGCTGCTGGCCGCTTGGCAGCGGCGGGCTCAGCAGCCGCTGATCTTTTTGAGGCGAGCGGACCGGACGGCAATCAGCTTGGGTAACGGCACACGCAGCTGGGACACTGACGCCTGTGAAGGGTGCACAGGGAGGGTGGCATGGTGTGACTGGGTTGGATCAGACAGGGCAAATCCACCAGAGAAGCATGACAGCCAGCTGCGCAGCAGGAGGCATGCCCAGCCCTAGCAAGCAGCCGCAAGCAGCTTGCAACGTGCGCGGCAGCAAGTCCAACGGTTGGCAATCGGTTCGCAAGCCCACCTGCAGCTCTGAATTGAGGTAGATGATGTGTTCGTTGTCGCTGACGGGAGTGTAGCCGGTGGGGCTGAATGCAGCGTCCACACGAGCAGAGATCTCGCCGCGGCGCAGCCCAAAGTAGTCTGCATGAGAGAATACGCATGGGAGGAATAATGGGTGCGGTGTGGAGGAGCGGCTGAAGTGGGCGGTCGTGCCAGGAGCTGAGTGTGGGCGGCCGGAGCCACCTTCAAAGGCGCCGCGCAGCTCATGGCCGATGGCGGGCGCAACACGCAACTCAGCAGCTGCTCACTGCTCACTGCTCTCTGCTGACCCTGGCGGCCCACCCGAGAAGAACGCAGGAAGCAAGTGCATGCGAAGGGCATGGGTTGAGGGGGCCAGCTATCAATCCCTCAAGCCCTCACAGCATTAGCCGACCCCTGGAACCCACCCGAGAAGAAGTCGTGCAGCTCGAGGCTGACGGCGCGCGCATGCTTGATCCAGCTCACATCCCGGCCGGGTGCAAACACCTGAAGGCAGCAGAGCAGCGTGTGGAACATGCTACTGAGCAGCAGCCAGCCAGTGAGGCGGCCGGCAACTCAACAGCAGCCAGCGAGCTACGCAGGCAGGCAGGCAAGCGGTGCTTGCGTGGCAGGCAAATACAAGCAAGCAGCTATAGGGACCAGGTAAGCTATAGGGACCAGATAGAAACGTCATCCAAGCCTGGGTTGATATCAGCCTGGCCATCTAAGCATGGCGGCATGGCGGCGCGCAAACACCCACCTGCCCCTCCGCGCCCTCAATGTCGATTTTGACAAAGTCAAAGGCTGGGATGCCCGCCTGGCGCGCCACGTCCTGCTCTCCAGGAGGGTTTGCAAGGTGCACAGGTGCGTTTCGGGGCCGAATAGTGGAAGCATGGTGCCAGCAGCATGCGGTGGGCGGCCGCCTCCTGACAATGAGCATGCAAACAGGTGGCTGCTGGGAGCACGGCAATTCGTTGCACTGAGCAATGCTGTGAGTTGATGCTGAAGTTGCATACATGTACCGCACGCACCGCGACAGAGTATGCTGGCATGCCGGGCTGCCCCTCCTCCGCTTCTTGGAACACCTGCAATGGAGGCAGAGTGAACAGGACGCACGTGTGCATGAGAAGTTGGGCACAGCTGGAAGCACGATGCCGGGCGCTTGGTGCCGCCAGCAGACGGCCTTCAATCGATGTGCAGGCCATGTCATTGCAGTGCAGCATCCACCCCGTTCCCGTTGCAGCGCTTGCCTTGCCCCAGTTGCCATGGTTGGCCTTGACAGTGATGTTGGCAGTGCGGCCCCACAAGCCGGCATTGATGGGGTGCACATCCTTCAGCCTGCATCGAAGGACATGCAAACCATGGAACACGGAACACGCGGCTCAACAAGCTTGCAGCCAGCACCTCTGCAGCAGCACACCAGAGTGGCACTCAAGCAGACCTCACAAGGTGCACATCCTTCAAGACAGGTGCATGTGATTTGGGGGTCTGGATGGAGTAAAAAGCCGTACTCACGTGGCCGTATTGCGGGTGAGAACGGCAAAGTTGGATGGGTCGGGCTCAAGCATCACTACTGTAGCCTCTGGCCACAGCAGCTTGAACAGAATGGTCGAGAAGCCGGCGTTGGCGCCTGCACGGCAGGAGCGCCAAGCCGCAGAAGCGGTTTCAATGCCAGAGCAGGCAGCGGCAGCAAGCAAGGCAAGGCAGGTTGGAAACCACGGAAGAGCAGCTGGCGTTGGCGCCCGCGAGGTGGACATGGAGCGCAGCACAACTTGCGGCACGAGATGAAAATACAGTGCAACCTAGCAGGGCGGCACAGGTGCACCCACCCGCATCCAGGATGTACTTGGGCGGCTGTTCGCCAAACAATGTGTACAGGTAGCGCATGTAGTGGCACTGGAAGACCTGCGGGCAGACACGGGAGGCCGGCGCGACACGTGGCATTCATGATAAATAATCACGCTGCACATCCAGCATAACAGCAGCTGCGCATTGGCCCCCCAGCCCTGCGGGCAGGCTCAGCAGGCAGCACTGCCGGCTGAACATTTTACTCCTGTATGAACAGTGCCTACCTGCTTGAACACGCGGTAGTCTGTGGTATTCCGCCGGAAGCTGACTGGGTGGCTGCAGCAGGAGCCGCTGTTACGCCGCGCCCTGCGGTACCAACCGAGGCAGCGGGGCAGAAGGCAGCATAGGTGGGCACGCTGTCTGCGCCCCGGCCCAGATGCAGCCCAGTGCATGTGGCAGCTCATTTACAGCTGTGGCTGTCCACATGCAAGCATACTACACTGTGGGGGCCCGGCCTGCCAAAACGCGTAGAAGTGGTGGGGCCCAAGACACATGCAGCCATGCAGCAGCAGCAGGCAGTGCGCCACGCATGCAACCCACCCCGCCCCCAACCCGACTGCATGCCACCCCAGCCACTCACGCGCAGGGCAGGTTGTGCGCGGTGCCCGACACAAGCCTGTGCTCCTTAGCCAGCACGTCCGCCCAGCGCAGCTGCGCCTCGGTGAGCACTGGCCGCCCCGCGACTTCATCGGCCAGCAGGTCCTCAGCCTCCCGCTCCTGCACTTCCAATGAGAAGCCGTCGGCGGCGCACGTGCGCAGCGGCGACATGAGACTGTTCAGGTCCAGCAAGTTGCCCAGGTACCCATCTGCCTTTTGCTTGATGAAGGAGTCGCCCCAGCCGCCGGTGGGGCCGCCCTCGCCGCCCTCGCCGCCGCCGCCTTCGCTGCCGGTGCCGTCGCTGCTGCCTGTGCTGCCCTGGCTATCCCCCGCCTTGACCTGCTGCTGCTGCTGGCCCTGTTGCTGCTGGGGGTCCGCCGGCTGCTGCGCCTCCTTTGTTTGGTTCTGCGCCGGCGCCTTCGGCTCAGGCTCAGCAGACTGCTCGCCCGCTGCGGCTTGCTGATGGGCTGCCGCCGCCGGCGACTGCTCTGCTGCCGGCTGCTGCTGTACAGGCTTGCCGGCCGGCTTCTCAGAGGGATGCACGGGACTCTCCTGCTTCAGCTGCTGCTGCTGCTGAGCCTGTCCCTCGCTGCGCTGCGCAGCCGCCTCTGGCTGCGACTGCTGCCGCCCGCTGCCGCGCTGCTGCTGCGCCTCTGTACCGCCGCTGTTAACCCCCGCTGAGCGGTCCACGTGTCTGGCACCCCGCTGCTGCTCCTGCACGCTGAATGGGTTGTCCTGCAGCTTCGTGTCTCCAAGATGCCGCTGCACCTCCGTGCTCTGCCGCTGGCCTGCAGCAGTGGGCGGGGCAGCGCCAGCAACATTTGAAGCGGCGCCGGGCGGCGGCAGGGCAGGGACGAAGGGTGGGCGATCCCCCACACATCCGGCGATCAATGGCGATGCAGTGCAAGCCGCAGGCGGCAGGGCAGGCACGGGAGCAGTAGGCTTTGGCAGAGGGGCTGGGTGCACTTCGGGCACCAATTGGGGGCCCCGGGGGCTCTCTCCCGCTCCTCACCTCGCAGCAGCACCACCAGGAGGCAAATGAACGCCGCTGCAGCAATCAGCACAGGTCTCCCGCTCGGCGCGGGCCGCGCACTCCGCGGCGGACGCATCGCCGCGTCGATCAGGGGGCTGGACTGCCTGCTGGGCGGGCTGGCGTGCACCATAGGCGCCGGCGTGCAGCCCCGCGGGTGTCTGGCTGGGGGTGCTCGCTCCGCTGCCGGCTCGAGGGCTTTGCAGGGACGCGCACAGGCTTGTGAGACGATGCAAGCTGGGAAAACGGCTAGAAACAAGTTAGATCCGCGTTGCACGCAGCCCTCCCTCCCCTCCCGCCGCTGCGCTGCCCAACGTGTCTTGCATGCGTCTGACCGGCAGCGGCGAGGGGTAAACGTCCCTCCCCACCTCCTGCCTGAGCAGTGCCGAGTGTTGCAAGGGTCAATACGCAAAAATGTGCAGGATAGCGGGGCGCGCTGGCTGGCGCACGGAGGCCAATGCGCCCACGGTGCGTGCCCAGCACCGCGGCAGCGGCAGCAGAAGGTCGTAATGTCGCCAACGCAGGGTCTGATCTATGATCATTGGAGCTTGCTGAGCACCACCTCGCCCATCTCCTGGCAGCCGACCTGCTTGCAGCCGGGCTGCATGATGTCGCCGGTGCGGAAGCCAGCATCCAGCGCAGCAGTCACCGCGCTCTCCAGGCGGTCGGCCACCTGCATGGAAAGAGTAAGTGCAGTAGTGAACGAAACGCTGGCGTGCAGCTCGGGAGTTGTGCGCTGAGCATGCCAGGCAGCAGCCATGGACGGCCGCCCTCCCCTGCTGCCAGGCATGGAGGGAGCGATGCTGCGAGCCAGTTGGGGGCGTTGGTAGTGCGAAGGAACAGTGTACAGCACAGCAGGAGCAGCAGGGCAGCCCACTGCGCCCTCCCTCCCCATCTGCCTCTGCTCCCTGCCGCCCCCCATCAGCCCATGCCCACACCGCCTTGCCTTGGGCAGGTTGAGGCCGTAGCGGCACATCATGGCAGCAGAGAGGACCATGGCCAGCGGGTTGGCCTTGTCCTGGCCCGCAATGTCGGGCGCGGAGCCGTGCACCTGCAAGAAGAGAGATGGAGAGAGAGAGCGAGAAGGAGAACAGATGAGTCTTGGCTGAGTGTGGTGCAAGTGCTGGAAGGCATGCCAGTGGATTTGCCTGGCCTGCAATGTTGGGCGCGGAGCCGGAAGCTTGCCCGCCCACAGCCACCCACATGCACAAGTGCAGCGAGCGCGCTCAAAAGCAAAACAGTGGGGCCATCGGCTCGTAGATGCCGGGCTTTGTTTGTTGGGCTGACTAATGAGGCGGAGGCTGAAGGCAGCAACCCTCCAGGCAACACCCGCGCCCATGAACAGCAGCAAGCGCACTCAAAGCAAGACAGTGAGCTCACCGGCTCGTAGATACCGGGCTTGCCGGGCTCGGAGATGGATGCGGAGGGCAGCATGCCCAGGGAGCCAGTCAGCATGGAGGCCTCGTCAGACAGGATGTCGCCAAAGATGTTGCCTGCAAGGAAACAAGGCGGGGGCAGGTAATCTCAACCGCCAGCTTAGTGTGAGCTCAAAGCTGACAAAGTGAAGGAAGCAGGCAGGGGCGGCGGGTTTGTGCGAGGCCACAGGTGCTGCTGCTGAGACGGCATGGAGGCCTCGACGAGAGTGGAGATGGGGAGGGGTTGCTAGGGCGGTTGATGAGAAAGATGGGCTCAGAGGGTGATGGTTGGAAGGTTGTGCGCTGTGGTTTGCGACAAGCGGGGGCGCCTCACTGAGCACGGCACCGATGCCTGGGCGGAGGCGCAGTGCCACGCCAGCCCCGAGGCCCGCAGCGTGCAGGGCTGGCCAGCAAGCATCGCAACGGCAGCGTGCATGCATGCCTGCGGGTCACGCATGTCACACAAGCAGCCGCTCTCTCACCGGTGACCACCACATCGAAGAACTTGGGGTTCCGAATGAGCTGCATGGCTGCGTTGTCAATGTACCTGCGGCAGACAGGGCAGCTTGAAGGTGATGCCATGGCAGTGGCGCCGGCAGTACAGTAGCGACAGCCGCAGCAGCCGGGGCGGGGGCAGCAGCAGAAACAGCGGCCGGAGCGCGGCAGCTGGCAGGGGCGGGGCGCTGCCCCTTGATACGGCGGGACGCTGCCCATGGCAACCGGTCTACAGTTAAACCGTGCCCAGCCCACTCAGCTCACATGTGGCTGAGCTCCACCTCGGGATAGTCCTTGGCCACCCGGATCACCACATCCTTCCACAGCTGGCTGACCTGCCACAAAGGAAGAGGGGCAGGCAACAAAGCCAGGCAGTGAGGGTGCAATCAGGCCAGGGGTTGCGCTTCCATGCGATGCGTTCCACCCACCGCTGCCCCCGATCCAGCAACCACCCAGGCGACAAGCCCAGCCCACCTCCAGCACGTTGCTCTTCTCCACGCTGCACAGCCGCTTGCCGCGCTTCAGGGCGGCGTCAAAGGCGACGCGCGCGATGCGCTCCACCTCGCTCTCCCTGCAGCACCGTGGCACACAGGCGAGGCAGTTGCCGCACAGCACGCAGTTTTGTGAAGCGCATCCAGAGCCCACTACATCTTGCTTGTTGCACCCTGTCACAGCTGGGCTGAAGTGGGCGAGGGATGTCGCATGAGCAGGAAGCGGGGCTGCTAGAGCTATACAAACACACAGTTGCGCGCTCAGCGGGGCAGCCAGGTTCAGTAGCCTGGCCCGGCAGGCACATCAGCCGGAAGCGCACAGCAAAGGGCGCAGCTTCACAGCAGCAAACGGCGCAGCTTCAACGGCAGCTGCACTAGCTCACCGGTACACCATGGTGTTGTAGCCCACCCGCTCGCCGTTCTCCTCCTTAAAGCCCTGCGGTTGGAGGAGTGGGCACAGCCAGACCTTGGGTGAGCGGGCGGGCACAGCAAAACGCTGGGCAGTGCTGACGAAACAGTGTGGCAGGGCTGCGGTGTGGCACGGCCCGGATGTCCTTCTTTGTGCAGTCCAGGGAGCGGGCACAGCAAGGCCGCTGCCACTTGGCACAGGGACCAGCGAACCGAACCCTACCAGCGGCGGAAACATGAGATCTGACGTTGCAAACAAAAACGTATTGAATCGCACCCGGGGCTCGCCAAAGTAGATGCCGCCCACCAGCTCACGCACAATCAGGATGTCCACGCCCTCAACCACCTGCAACAGAATGCGGGTGGCAGCGACCCTTCAGAACACAGTGCAGACAGTTTGCATGCACTTGAACAGCACGATGATGATGTCCACGCGGCACTGACCCGTGCATACGCAAAACAACTCACCCACCTCACACTTGAGGGGGGAAGTGCCCGCCAGCGGCAGCAGCACTACCGCGGGCCGCAGCCACGCACCCGTACCAGCTCAAACACCCAGCCAGCCCACCTCACGCTTGAGGGTGGAGGCATCAGCCAGCTGCGGCAGCACCATTCCACACCCCCAAACCAGCATTGAACCGCGCAAACACACCACCGTACAGCCAGCCCACCTCGCGCTTGAGGGTGGAGGCATCCGCCAGCTGCGGCAGCACCACCGCGGGCCGCAGGTTGGCGAACGCGTTGAGGGAGGAGCGCAGGCGCAGCAGGCCCTTCTCGGGGCGCTGTGCGTTGGGCAGGCTGTCCCACTTGTAGCTGCATGGGTAGACAAATAGCGGGGGTGCACAAATGGTGCATTGCTTTGGGCAGCAAACCGCAGCGGCGGGCCGTTTGTGGCACGCTGCACACTGGGCGGTGGCATGCGGCTGCATGTGGACTTGTAAAGCAGCAGGGCGGCAAGATAAGCCACAGCTGGATGGTGCATGCCTCCTTGCCGCAGCGCAGCGCAGCGCAGCGCAGCGCACCCGCCAATGCACGCCAGCAGCACGGCATCAGACGCCTTGCAAATCTCCTCGGTCGACTTGGGGTAGGGGTCGCCGGTGGCTGCAGAGCGCAGCGGCAGGTGGCACAACGAGTTTGCAATGCAGTGCACAACAGGCCTTTGCTGATGAACGGCATGGGCAGGTGGCTGTGCAGCAGCCGGCAGCA
Organism: Chlorella sp. CH2018; assembly: GCA_009928355.1. NCBI lineage: Eukaryota > Viridiplantae > Chlorophyta > Trebouxiophyceae > Chlorellales > Chlorellaceae > Chlorella > Chlorella sp. CH2018. Next base: position 14,287 of record VIYQ01001081.1, read on the forward strand.
ATTGCAGCTGAGCAGTGCAGCAACAGCTTGTGTACGCAGCTCAATCACTGGCGGCACCACCAAAGGGAGCTATTTTCCGTAGAGCCAGCTGCAGCTCGCAGCAGCTGCTGTAAGTTATGCATTCCGACGCACCATCAATGGCGGCACCGCCAATGGGCGCCTCAGTGTACACAAAGTCCTCGCCCTCAGCCTTGCCCGCCGCGGTCAGCGCCTGCGAGGGAGGCGTCCCACGGCGGCGATACGTTGGGCCGGTCAGCTGGGCGAGAATCTTGGCGAGCCCCAGCAGCTCAAGCAGGAGCAGCTCGAGCCGAAACCAGCTGCGCAGCTGTGATAAGCACTGCCACCAGCGATGAACTGAGCAGGTCATGCCCGGCAGCAGGGCAGCATGATCCTGCACCCACCTTGAGGGCCACGGTCGTGATCTCAGGGCCGATGCCATCGCCCGGCAGCACCGCGATCTTGTGGGTGGCGGCGCACGCCTGCGGGGAAGCAGCCGGCGAGTGTTCGCGTGGAGCGAGCCAGCACACGGCAGGCGGCGGCAGTGGCGGCGGTCGGCGGCGGCGACACCCCCAGCCACTCGCAACCCGCGACGCATTGTGCACATCGGACACCGCATCGGTGCTGTCCACCCCACAAAGCGGTCGGGGCCCGCCCTGGTGGGCTCCCCGCACCTGCAGCCGGCCGCGCCGAGCGGCGGGCCGGGTGGCCGCGGGCCGGATGCACCGGGCGGAGAGGGTGGCCTGCATGGCGTCGTGTGAAGAGGCCGATCCCGCCTGCAAGCCCCCCTTCCATGCGCCCAAGGTGCCACGGGTGCGGGCGCCGCATGCAACTGGCAGCAAGCTCGCCTGGGCGCTAATCGGCGGTGCGTGTCAATTGCCTGGAGGTCGCCTGCGCTGCCAGGTGCGCTGCAGCCGCCCGGCATGGGCCGCGAGCAGCGGCGGCGGCAAGGCAGGGCTGACCGGCCTGCTGGCCCCCTGGATCCACTCATCATGGCGGCGGGATGCCATGCATTTCGCCCAACTGCGCCACCCGCATGCACGCTGGCCGCCGCCGCCGCCGCCGCCGCCGCCCACCGCCGCCTGCCGCTCCAGACGCTTCCTGCTGCTGGTTCTTCCCTCTCACCAGGCCACGCTTGAAGAGGGGACCCAATCCGCTGCAGCCATGGCGTTCTGGGGCTGCGAGGTGAAGCCGGGCAAGGCCACGCCCTTTGTGCCGCCGCCAGAGGCTTCCAAGCTGCACCTGTCTCAGGCAAGCAAGGCTGCTGGGAATTGATGGATGGTGCAGCCGAGAGGGCTGCGCTCCCTTGATCGTGCGGCGGCAGCTGCGTGGGGCAGTTGTTTTTGGCGAGTGCATGCTTCCAGACCAGCGCTGTGCAGTCGCCTGCCGACCCTGCACTTGTCCATGCTGGCGTGCCGATGTGCACCCCTCGCCCTGCCCTCCCCGTGCAGGCCTGCCTCGGCACCAAGGCCAAGCCTGGGTCTAAGGCAGCGCTGCGTGTGAAGGTGCGGCTGGCATTGCAACTTAGTTCGGGGGCATGTGCATCAAGCAGGGCTGCTTGGGTACTGAGTGGCCCTGTGCTGCTGCACCCAGCTGGCCTCGGTTGCATGGCTACCGGACCACAGCCTGTTGACATCACTGCTGCTGCTGCGTTCACGCAACGCTGCCGTTGGTCAGGGAGGCAGGCCAGCCGCTTCTGGGTTGCGTGCGGCAACCCTGCGCCTCAGCTTGCTCACCCTGCTGAGCCTGCTGTGGTCACGCTTTGCCCTGCAGGTGGGCGATGAGGGCCAGCCACTGCTGGTCTGCTCGCTTCGCGAGGGTGCCACAGAGAGCGTGGGCCTTGACCTCATCTTCGACCAGTGAGTGTTAACTTGCAACGGCTTGTGTCGCCTGCTGGCTGTCTCTGGCGGCGAGAAACGTGTGGTTGTGGCCCTGGCTGATGGCGCGTGAGCTTCAACACCCTCCACCCACCGCCAATTTTCTCCGATTTACACAGCTGTTAGCATCTTGTGGTAACCGCAGGCACACAAAGTTCAGCATGGAGGGCGCTGGCCTGGTGCCCCTTTGTTCCCTCCATGTATCATTTTATTCGCCCATTGCGTTGTTTACCCATGTGCAGGTACACGGAGTTCAGTGTGGAGGGCGCCGCCCCCATCCACCTCACCGGCTACTACATGCCCGAGTACGAGATGGGTGAGCGCAGTGCTATCATCGGTTTAAGCTGACTGCCATGACATTCCACTGTAGCCGGGCAGAGTTCTGTGTCGTAGCAGGCCAGCACAGCGGCTGTCCGCTTCACCAGCTGCCGCGCCCAGCACACGCTGTACATGCTTGCCCTTGTCCCAACTGCTGCACCCCACTGCTGCTGCCCTGTGCACAGACCACGGCGAGGACGAGACAGACGAGAACAATGCCGCAACCTCCGGCAATCTCTGCAGCTTTGCCACTGCGTTCGCTCACCAGAACTTCTTGCATTGTTTGTGCAGACCACGGCGAGGATGAGACCGATGAGGACGACGGCGAGTTCCCGGGCGGCCGCCTGCTGGGCTACGATGAGGTGCGGCTTGCGAGTGCCGCTGGTCGAGTGCAACACAACAGCTGTATTGTGTTAGTACAGCCTCCTGGCGGCCGCATTGCGTGGCCAGCATCCGCACCGGCGTGTTGCATGGTTTCACTCGGCAGGGCAACCAACGCCTGCTGTGCCTGCTGTGCCTGCTGTGCCTGCTGTGCAGTATGGCGTGCCCATCATGGAGGGAGATTCGGAGGAGGAGGACAGCGATGAGGAGTACGCCAGCGATGGTGAGGGCCAGCTGCTGTTCTCTTCTGGCGTTTACACTGCTGTGGTGCCGGCTGGGTGGGGCTGGGGTACGGAGCAGGAAGGAAGGGCAGCAAAGAGGCGCGTGCGAGGGAAAAACGTTCGCAGCAGTAGACCAGATTGTGTCACTGCCGCACGTTTTTGCGCTGCAGAGGAGAGCGATGAGGACGAGGATGGGGATCTGAACCCGCCGCGGCGTGTGGTCATCGAGGATGTGACGGTGAGCTGGGCTGCCCTGCTTGGCTTGCTTGCTGCAGCTTTAGTGATGGTTGGAGTTACCCTCAATCGGAAGGCAGCACCTTTTTGCGTGGTCATCGAGCACGTGGCCGTCAGCTCATTTTGTCTACAGAGCTGCCTGGATGAGCGGGTTGCTGTCACAGCGCCAGGGTGGCTCACAAATGCGCTTGTGCGGACGCAGGGCACAGTGCATGCTGCCTGCTCAGCCCTTGGCACTGCCCTGTGCAGCAGGCAACACCCCTCCTGCTATGTTTGTCACTCCTGCCACTCAGCATGTTTCCTTGCCCTGCCTTCTGTGTACGCAGGAGCAGGAGGGCAGCCGCAAGGCGGCGCTCAAGGCACTGCCCGCGCCCGCGGCCAACGGCAAGGCGGCTGCCTTTGCAGATGACGATGTGTTGGGCAGCGATGAGGAGGAGGACAGCGAGGAGGGCAGCGATGATGAGCAGATGGAGAGCGATGGTGAGAGTGAGAGCGGATGGGAGCCGGCCGCCTCTCTGCTGGGCCCAAGGGGTGGTTAAGAAAGGCGGCACTTTACGCTTTGGGCCCGCTGCACTTTAAGGTGGGAGAGCAACAATGGTGAGCGACACTTGCTATCCCTCTCCTGACTTGCTGCTGTGTGGCTTGCGACTGCAGAGTCAGAGTCTCAGTCTGAGGAGGAGGAGGAGGAGGCGGCGCGGCAAGCGGCTGCCAAGCAGGCGCAGCAGGCAGGGCAGAAGCGCAAGGCAGAGGCCGCAGCTGCTGCCGCCGCCAAGCAGCCCCCTGCCAAGGCGGCTAAGCAGCAGGTGGCTGCCACGCCGGCCGACAAGAAGCAGGCGGCGCAGCAGCAGGCCAAGACGCCGGCGACTGCCCCTGCCAAGCAGGCCCAGCAGGCGCAGCAGGCGCAGCAGGCACCCGCCACCGCGCCCGCCAAGCAGCAGCAGAAGGAGCAGCAGAAGGAGGCCGCTAAGCCCAAGGTGCTCATGGAGCCCGCCATGCGATGGATGGCCTGCTGTGGTTACTGGGCCATGGTTGGGGAATGCTGCAGTGGTGTTGGCATTCTGCGGGGCATCGCCCCTAACTAGCACAAGGGATGCCCGCCCCAGGCAGCTCGGCTGAGGCGTTGTCCCCTCTGTCTGCCTATCTTCTGCTGCTGCTGCTGCAGGTCCGCTCGTTCCCCAATGGCTTCATCATCGAAGACCTCAAGGCGGTGAGTGGTTGCTGTCTGGGAACTGGCTGAGGCCTACCATTTGGCTTGCTCTACGTCCATTTGCATTTGTCTGCAGCCTGTGCTTCATCCCTGGGAACCTCAAGGCGATGAGAGACTGTTCGCTAAGAGTTGCAGCTTTGCTGATCAACCCATCGACTGTCACTGGGTGCAGCCCTTTGCACCCTGAGTGTCTCGCCTGCTCGCTCATGCAGCAACTAATGCACGCTCATGCGTTGTGGCCTTGCTTCTCATATGTGCAGGGCCGCCCCGATGGCAAGCTGGCCAAGGCGGGCAAGAAGGTGGTCATGCGGTGAGCCCTGGCCAGCAACAATTGGGTGTGGCTGCGTGGCCGAGCGAACCGAACTGCGTGCTGAAGAACAGTGGCACGGTGTTCTGACCGCACCCAGCATTTTGCTGTCCGAGAATCGTGTGCACTGCCTCTTCCCTCCCCCTCCAGGTACATTGGCAAGCTGAAGAACGGCGGCAAGGTGTTTGACCAGACCAAGGGCAACGCCACCTTCTCCTTCCGCCTGGGCGTGGGCGAGGTCATCAAGGGTGAGTGCTTACTGATATGGGTCGCTTTCTGGCAGAGGTGCAATGCACCCTGTCTGGGAGCGCCTGCCGCCTGTGAACGTGCTTCTGCCTCTGCCTGGGCGTGGGCAAGGTCATCAAGGGCGAGTGCTCTGAAGAAATGGAAAGTTGCAATCAAACGCCAACGGAACTGCGCCGTTGAGGGCGCGTGGGTGCTGCACTGGACGTCAGTCCATCCCACCTTTGCAAGCCATTGCGGCTGCCGCTCCCGCTCCTAGGCTGGGACCGCGGCGTGGAGGGCATGCGGGTGCTGCACTGCAAGTAGATGCAACTTACCATTGTAACCTGCTGCCTGCCGCTCCTGCTCGCAGGCTGGGACCGCGGCGTGGAGGGCATGCGTGTGGGCGACAAGCGGCGGCTGACCATCCCGCCGCAGATGGCCTACGGCAGCAGCGGCGTGCGCGGCGCCATCGTGAGTTGCTGCCACCACAGCCGTTGCCGTTACTGCTGCTGCCATTGCGTGTCAGGTTGCACCGCTGCCTGGTGTGGGGTTGGGCAGCAGTGCACATCTGCGGTTGGCTCACTGAGCAGGACCAAGGGCCACTGAGGTGGCCTGATCACTTGCCATGGGCGTCTGCGCACTCCAACGCTCACTGCCAGCGCTTGCGCACTCGCTGCGACCTGCAGCTCTGTACGCGCTGCAATGCATGACGGCTGCCTCCCCTGCCTCGCCCTGCCACCCTGGTGCAGCCGCCGAATGCAACCCTCGTGTTCGATGTGGAGCTGGTGGACGTCAAGTAGACTCCAAGTAGACTTCCAATACAATGCAGCGGCAGCCGCGTATTGCATTGTTGCCGGCTGCGCGGCACGTTGCTGGCACGATCGCGTGTAGCCGCACGACATGGGCATGCAGGGGCAGCAGCCCAGGCGCAGTGCAGCAGAGAGTGCAGCGCCGGACCTGTGCTGTGGGAGGCTGCGTTCCGTTTCCGTTGATCTAGGACGAAAGCTGCCATGGGTGACTCACCCCTCTGGAGGCCCCTGCCTTGAATGTATTACCCGCACCAGCCTGCCAAACTCTCATCCACTTGCCCAGACCAAGGCAGTTGACTGCCAGTCAACGCCAGGTATGCTGTGAGCAGGCGCCGCAGGCGCCGCTCCACCCAGCGCCCCCTGCCGGTGCCCCCGCTTTCACACTCGCTTGCCCGACCCGCGATCGGCACCTGTTCAGCTCCTCACAGCCGCAGGGGACGCCCAGACGCGGCGCTATGCCGGCGGGGGCCCAGGAGGCTGTGGCGGGCAAGGGGAAGCGCAAGGCGGAGTCCACGGCACACTCGGTGGAGGGGGAGGCGCCCGAGGGCCCGGAAGTGGCCAGCCCCGCGGCCAAGCGGCCACGCGAGGCGCCCGGCGGCCCTGGCGAGCCTGGTGCGTCCCGATCGCGGGGCCCGGGATCTTACGTAACGCCGGCAGGGCCGTGGGCCCCTCGGCAGCGGCGCCCTGCGGTGACTCTCCGCTCACCGGCCTGCCGCCGCCCCCCTGCTGCAGCACACCCCCCTGCCGACCGTGCGTCCGTGGAGGCGGGGCAGGACGACACGCCCGACAAGGCCAAGGTGCAGGAGGCGGACAGCGGCGCGCAGGTGCGAGCGGCGGCCGCCGCCAGCGGTTCCCACTACAGTGTACCCAGCGCAGGCGGCTGCGCTGCTGACGGGCTGGCTGCTGCCAGGCACTGTGCCCCAGCATGCCCGCCATGCAGCTGCTCAAACTGCCCTCCCGCTTGCCTCGCCCCCAACCCCTCGCCCGCAGGATGGTGGCGGCCTGGCCGACCTGCTGCAGGCCGAGGGCAGCACCCACCTGTTGGATGACGAGGCAGCACTGCTGGCGCCTGGCGACGACGAGCTGCCCATGGCGCTAGACCGCGCCTCGCCCGCGCGAGCGGCAGAGGAGGGCCTGGTGGCTGTGGCCGGCGCGGGGCTGGCGGCAGCCGACGCGGCCGGCGCCGCCCGCGCTGGCATCGCCTCAGCCGAAGATGCAGACCTTGGCCTGGACGGCCTCCCCCCTGGGGCTTCCCGTGTCATCACAGGGTGGGAGGTGAGCTACGTTGGGGAGGATGCCGGCATTCTCAAGCCGATGACGCTGCGCATCGGTGCACACGCCAAAGCGGCAGCGGCTGCGGCTGCGGCAGCAGCAGCAGCAGCAGCAGCAACGCCGCTGCCCGGCGGCGGCGGCGACCAGCAGGAGAGCACGCTGGTGCCGCAGTGCGCGGTTGTGATTGGCACGCCGCTGGAGCCGGCAGAGGTCAGCACCAGCCACCTGGAGCCGCTGCCGCAGCAGGAGCCGTCGGCGCACTACCTGGCCGTGCGCGCCGACCTGGCGGCAGCTGTGATCCCGCCAGAGGCAGCCGGCGTCAGCTGGGACCACTTCCCCAACCACCTGGGGGAGGGCGTGCGCTCCCGCCTGCTGTCGCTCGCCACCCTGCACCTGCACGCGCCGCCGGGCAGCTGCCCTCCCGCTGTGCGCGAGCTGCATGCCAACAGCAACAAGGTGCTGCTGGGTGCCGCCGTCTCCTGCGAGCTGTACCAGGAGCGCGTCATACGGTGAGGAGCAGCAGCGGCAGGGCAGTGCGGTGCTTTCTGTGGGTGTGTGTAACGTGTAGCTGGGGCAGCCCTGCTTGTGCAGTTGACGCAGCTTGAGGTTGCAGGATGCGCTTTCACTCACCTTCTCTGCTCCTCTTCTGATGCTCGCAGCGCGCTGGCGGGCAAGGTGGGCGTGCCGCTGCTGGTGGCGGACGCCTACAGCCTGCGCCTGGATGAGGAGGACATGAAGGACGAGGGCGGGGCCCCCTCGCTGGTGCGCTGCTGGGGCCGCTGTGCCTGCTGGCAGCTCACCTGCTGCTGCCTGCTGTTGCTGGGGTGGGTCCACTGCCGCGGCTTTATGGCCCCCTGGATGCTGCGCAGAGCATCTGTACAGTCCGGACCGCTGGGACTTGCCGTCTGCGCGGTGTTTACTCCTGTCTCTTTCTGCACTGCTGTGCACATCTGCAGGATGACATCTACGGTGGCAGCGGCTTCCCGTCTGACCCTTGGGACATGTCAGGCGAGCCCCGCGTCTGGGCGCTGTTTGCGTGTTCTGCCGCCCTGTGCACCTGCTTCTACCATGCTGCAATTTGCTGCCTGCTGCGCTCTGCACCCAACGGGTGCTTCTGTCTTCCTCTCACATGCCCCAATCCCTCTGCCTCACTGCCTGCAGATGATGACGACCCTTTCCTGCGCATGCCCAAGCCAGACGGCGACAAGGATGGCAAGGACACAGCAGTTGTGATGCGGCGTCACAAGCCGACTGTGATGCGCAACCCGTCAGGCGCCATGGGCTTGTTCTCGCTCATGCCGCCCGGCCGCCAGCACGGTGACCTGGCTGCAGCAGCTGCAGCAGCAGCCGAGGCAGCGGCACGCGCCACCGCGGCTGCCAATCTGCATGAGCAGGCTGCCAAGCTACGTGGCCTAACAAAGGCGGCGCAGGGCACAGCCGGCCCGACGCAGTCACCTGGTGGCGCACAGCAGATGCCAGGGCAGCCGCAGCCGGGCGGCACGCAGCAGGCGGCGCAGCCCCAGCAGCCATCGGAGGTACAGCAGGCAGCGCAGAAGCAGGAGAGCAAGGCAGATGGGCAGGAGCCTCCACTCGATCGAACCGCATCGTTTGAGAAGGCGATTGATGCAGCCACCAAGCCAGCATTCACAACAGATGTGCCTGCAGGCGGCGAGGCAGCAACAGCGACCGCAGCTGCAGGCGCTTCGCAGCCCGCAGCCTCGGTGGTGGCCTCCCGCCCGCCGGCGGGGACAGACCGCCCCCGCGAGCCAGTGGCTGCCGGTGCGACAACTGCGCCGGTTCTGGCGCTGCCTGCAGCTTCTGCCGCCCCTGCCGCGCCCCCCGGCGCAGCGGGTGTCATGGCTGCAGCTGCTCGCAAGGTGGACACCTCTGTGGCGGCCTCCAAGCCAGGGGCGCCGCTGCCCAAGCGCGGTGACCGAGTCACGTACCGCGGCAAGGTGAACCCCGCCATCGCAGCGACGCAGGAGCGGATGGAACAGCTGCAGCAGGCCATCAGCCGGGTGGAGGCCAGCAACTCGGCGCGGGCGCGCGAGTATCTGCCGCAGCTGCTGGTGAGCCGGTGCTGCGTTTTAGCTGCGGCTGCAGTGTTGTGCGGAGGCTGCAGCCACTAATCTTGGGAGGGCACAGTGGAGCGGTGGACGGAGGCATGTGTGCTCTTCTTTTTGCAGCATGCAAGGAAGCCTGTTGCAGCGCTCGAAGCCTCCACCCCATGCCCTGCTGCCGCAGATGCGCCGCACGCTGCTGGGGCAGGGCCGAGTTACTGCGCCGCGCATCCAGTCATCACGGGGGCCGCCAGTCGGGTCTAAGGGCCGCGTGGTGCGCGTCAGCGCGGACAAGGTATGCAGGCTGCTGTGGCGAGGCTGGTGATGGGCGGAGGCAGTGGCAAACATCGCAATGTGCAGTCTGCACTGCGCATGGGGCTGCCTGACTTGCCATCAACACAGCGCTGTGCGCATGTACTTGTGCCTTGCAGGTGCAAGTGCAGTTTGACGAGCCCTTTGAGGGCGGCAGCAGCATCCCCGGCCAGCGTGAGAAGTGCGGCTTCCAGTGCCCGCCCAGCGACCTGCAGGTGTGTTGCTGTTTGGGGCGGGGCGGGCTGGCCGTGCCGAGCTTCAGCCCGCGGTGGCTGCTGCCTGCTGCGCAGCACGCCAGCCTGTGCAGCGTAGGCTACTGCCCACTAGGCCACAGCGTAGGCGACTGCCCACTTCACGCCTGCCCTAGCCTAACATGTGCCTCCCCACGTTTGCCCCACCCCTCTGTTCACTTCCGGTGGTTGAGGACATGGGCAACCCGCTTGCTTGAGCGCCACCTGCAATCCGCCCCTCATTGCGTCGGCCTCCCGCATACACTCATTGCAGGTGGTGGAGGACAAGGACGACCCGCTGGTGTCCTCGCTGCAGGCGCTGTTTGACGTGGCTGCGGAGAAGGCGGGCCAGGGGCCGCTCATTGTGTACATCCAGGTGCGCAACTGCACGCACGGTGTCGGCCTGTCTGCACAGTCTCAAACCCCCTTCTCAAACAAACAGGGCAACCACAGGGTGGGCAGGCACGCAATGCATTTGGGTGCTCGCAGCAGCTCTGCATGCACTGCCTGTGGTCCCCTGCCCTGCCTGATGGACAAGCTGCCCTCACACCGTCATTTCCAGAACATGGATCGCATGCTGCGCACCCACGCCACCGACCACTTCCGCAAGCTGGAGGCGCTGCTGGCCACGCTGCCAGCCCGCTGCCTGCTGTTTGGCGGCTACTGCTCGCGCTCGCTGATGCGGCCAGAGGCCAAGGGCAGGGATGGCGGCCCGCCAGGCCTCTCCCGCCTGTTTGGCAGCCTGGGGGACCCGCTGGGCGGCTTTGGCGATGAGGGCGGCAGCCTGCTGGACCGCTTTGGGCGGGGGACCATGGGCCGGCAGCGCAAGTCAACCAAGGGCAAGGTGGGCGGTTGGCTGGGGGGAGGCTGTGAGGGGGAGCACCGCAGCGTGTCTGAAGGCTGGGGATGCCTTGGTGCGGCAGTTTAGTTCGATGCAGGCACGCACTTCAGCGCGCGGTGATCAACGGTCCGCTGCCATACCTCACCCCGTGTGCAGCTGCTGAGCAAGATGCTGCCCAACCACCTGGAGCTGCACCCGCCCAACCAAGAGGCCCAGGTGGGGGCGGCTACAGCAGCATTTCTGACACGGGTAGCCGTGCAGCAGTCTGTAATCCCTTCCGGTGTCCTGGTGCATGGCAAGGCCCGGTTGGCACGTCAAGGGGCTGGGAGCCTGCACACTTACACTTCATTACTGCTGCTGATGCCATTCTACCGAACATTTGTTTGTGTGCAGACCAAGGCATGGAAGAAGATGGTGGAGCGCGATGTGGCAGCCATGCGGCAGCGCTCCAACCGCACAGCGCTCAAGAAGGTGAGGGAAAAGCACAGGCTTTGCCGGCTGCATTTTTTGTATCATGCTGACTGCGTGGCAGGGAGCTTGGCCGACTGCAATCGGCCAGCAGACGACGTGCCCGTGGGCGCCCGGCATCAATGCTTGGCCGCCTTTGATCTGCCCTCCCCCTGCCCCGGCAGGCGCTGGCCAAGTGCGGCATGGCCTGCGACGACTGGGACGCAGTCAGCATCACCGACTGCCAGCTGTCCAAGAAGGAGATTGAGCAGCTGGTGGGCATGGCTGTGGCAGAGCAGCTGGCTGCTGACGGCCCTACTAGCGGCGGCGCAGCAGCAGCAGCGGAAGCCGGTGCGACACCCGATGCGGCGGCACCAGCGGCTGCGGCAGCAGATGCTGCGTCCCCGCCTGCTGTGGAGGGCAGCACCAGCATGGATGTGGTGCAGCAGCAGGCAGACGCGACGGCGGCCGTGACAGCTGAGGCGGCTGCCTCAACGATAGAAGCGCCGGCCACTCGCGAGCGAGAGGCATCTGCCACTGTCGACGAGCAGCCTGCTGCCATGCAGACAGATGGGGATGAGGCGACTGCACCTGCTGCCGCGGGTTCGGCGCCAGCAGATGGCACAGTGGCGCAGCCAGCCGCTGAGGGGCCAGGCACTGCTGCTGCTGTGGCGGCGGCTGGCGAGGCTGCTAAGGCACAGCAGCCCTGGACGCTGCGGGCAGAGCATGTGATGGCGGCAGCAGAGGCGCTGCGCAAGCTGCAGGCGGAGGCGGCGTCCCAGTCAGACAAGCAGGCGCTGCGAGATGTGGCGGTGGATCAGTATGAGAAGCAGCTGCTTTCGGAGGTGAGCCTGCTGAGCATGCATTGCTGGGGAGGGCAGGGGAGGGCATTGTGAGTGTGTGGATCGGGAAGCGTCCAGGGCGTCGCTTGGGCTTGCATGGTGCGCTTGCATGCAGGACGCGTGCTTTGACACGCAAACACACATTTGGCCAGCTGTGCCTTCATCCTCCCTGCCTCTTATCCCCGTTTCCTCTTTCTCTCTGCAGGTCATCCCCCCAGATGAGATCAACGTCTCCTTTGACGACATCGGCGCGCTGGAGGCTGTCAAGAACACGCTGCACGAGGTGAGTGGACGTGTTTTATTGCGGCAATGGCTTGGCTGGAGGCTGGTGTGGAGTTGCATGCGGCCTTGTGTGCAGCTCTGCTTGGTGTGATGCACTGGGCTTGAGCGCCGCATGCATCATATGGAACAGCGCTGCTTTCTGCCCTCTGCCGCACAGGTGGTCATCCTGCCGCTGCAGCGCCCCGAGCTCTTCATGCGCGGCGCGCTGACCAAGCCCACCAAGGGTGCGCTGTACAGGCTAAAGACCGGGCTGGGGCTGCAGTGCAGTGCATTCAGCAGCGCCCTACTGCCCTGCTGACCGCTCGAAGGTGTGCAAACACCCACCTGCAAGCTCCTCACTGCCTCATGCTGAACACAAGCCTGCCGCCATGCTGTGCGTGCTTCCGCAGGCCTGCTGCTGTTTGGTCCCCCCGGCACCGGCAAGACGATGCTGGCCAAGGCGGTGGCGTGCGAGAGCGGGCAAGTCACCCTGCTGCCACTGCCGCCGTGGTGCCTTGGTTTGGTGCAGTGCGTGCAGCTGTAGCATTACTGCACTGCTGAATGAGGCACCGGCCCTGCTGCCTTCTCAGCTGTCCTCATTCTGTGCGCCTCTTTGGCGCAGGGCGCACTTCATCAATGTCAACATGTCTGCCATGTGAGCAGGGTTGGCAGGGTGGTTGGATTCAGAGCTGCTTGCGAGCTGCCCTGCCTTGTGTTGGTGATGCGCTGGATGGCTCTGGCTGCATCTTGCTAGTCATCTTGTGTAATGACTCCCCGCTGCCATGGTCGCACCCCATCCCTCCGTACTCCCTGCAGCACCAGCAAGTGGTTTGGCGAGGGCGAGCGCCTGGTCAGGTACGCATGGCTGGCTGGGAAACATTGCAGCTTCGTATTGCTCGCACTCTCAGTGACGAGCGCTCGGCAGCAACACCCCTTGCAGCGCAGCCTGCTCTCCAGCCGATCCCTGGTGTGCATGCTGCCCCACCCCTGCTCCCTCCCAACAGGGCGCTGTTTGGCCTGGCCCACAAGCTGTCCCCCAGCGTCATCTTTGTGGATGAAATTGATTCTTTTCTCAGCAAGCAAGTGGCCGCTGCATGGCTATCCTTCATGTGCTGCTTGGGCCAGCGGTGTGGAGCTGTCGTAGGCAGCAACTCGCATGGTGCCGTGCCCCACCAGCCCCTGTGCACCCGGGCCCCACAGCTAGTTGCACAACTCATGTACTACCCACGCGCTGTGCTTGCGTGCTTGCTTGCTTACCCATGGTGTCCGCCCCCGCCTGCCAGCAGGCGCGGCCAAAGCTCCAACGAGCACGAGGCGCTGCGCAAGATGAAGAATGAGGTGGGGGCAGCCTGCATGAGATGCTCTGCTTTGCACTGGACGTACCCCCTTCTTAGGGGTAACGCCTGATGAAGTGCCCGCTTCATGGCGCAAAGAGCTTCCCGTTGTCAAGCCGACTGCTCCCAACTGCCCGCACGTGCAGTTCATGACGCACTGGGACGGCCTGCGCACCAAGGCCAGCGACCGCGTGCTGGTGCTGGCGGCCACCAACCGGCCCATGGACTTGGATGATGCCGTCATTCGCCGCATGCCGCGCAGGTGCCTGGCGTTGGGGGTTCGCTGTGGGCAGCCCGTGCTCTCGTCTGGTGAAGCCCCGCCGGCCAAGTTGGCCCTGCAGCCGCTGCCACCCGGCGGCAGCACTTGATGGCAGGCGTTGCTCATCTCGCTTGCCCTGCCCATCCCACATGTGCCTCCCCGCAGGATCTTTGTGCCGCTGCCGGACATCGCGCAGCGCGAGAAGATCCTGCAGGCAAGGGATCCTGCCGGCGCCGGTGGGGGCCCGCTGTCGTGAGCCGGCTGTGCCGACAAACAGCCCGTACTCACGATGGCAGCAGCTGGAACGCGGCTTAGCAGCCGGGACACGACCAAGCAGCAGCTGGAGCTTGACCTTCTGCGGATGCGGACTTGATCTGTGTTGATGTCGGTGGCATGCCGTTGCCTTTGCAGGTCATTCTGAAGGACGAGGACCTGGACCCTGCATTTGACTTCCGCGAGGCCGCCGAGCTGTCGGACGGCTACTCAGGTGGGCGTTGTGAAGCGATGCCGGCCCGGCATTGTGTGTTGCTGGGGTAGGGCCGTGTTGGCAGGAGGTCGCGGAGCTGTCGGGCGGCTACTCATGTGGGCAGTGTAGATGCGCGGAATGGGGGACTGCTTGGCGGGTGCGTGCCTCCTTGCTGAGTAGTGTCCCTAGTTTGCTGCTCCCAGAGCGCTCACCTGCAGCCCCCTTCCCCCCGTGTGCCCCCTCCCTCTCCTCCGCAGGCTCCGACCTGAAGAACCTGTGCATTGCCGCCGCTTACTGCCCCATCCGGGAGCACCTGGACGCCGAGCGCGCAGCCGCCAAGGCGGCAGGCAGCGGCGGCGGCGGGCCCACAGCCTCGGCCTCACCCGGCGGCTCGGCAGCAACTGCCGCTGCTACCGCCGCCGCGGCTGCGGCCGCGGCTGCGGCCAGCAGCGCCCGGCCTGCTGCGCTGGCCGCGGTGGCCGCACATGTGGTGCCACAGCCGGTGCGGCTGCGCAGCATCAACATGTCCGACTTTAAGGCCGCTCTGAAGCAGGTGTGTGGGGCGGGGCAGGGGGCTGGGCTCTGGAGTGGCGGCAGGGCGGCGGTGGCCGGTTGACATGAGCATGTGCAGCACTTGCTTTGAAGCCCACATGTACACTGCACACCCCAAGCTTGCGCACTGCACAACCAGGCCTGTGCGCTGCTCAACCCACGCCTGTGCACTGCTCCACCACACCTCCCCCATCCCTCCCCCGCCGCAGGTCACCGCCTCCACGCACGGCGACAGCGCGACCATGAGCGAGCTCAAGCGCTGGAACGACCAGTATGGCGAGGGCGGCAGCCGGCAGAAGGAGCACTTCCTGTACTACACCTGAGCGCCGGCTGTCGCACCCAGTGCTCCCTGCCGGCTGTGGTGAGCGCTCCCTGCTGGCTGGGCGGGCGCGCATGCGCATGCGCTGCCCTGCCTATGGCGCCCAAGCCTTGCTGAGCAGCGCCCAGCCGCCTGCCCAGCTGGGCGGCATTGCCACCCCTGCCCCTGACAAGTATGGTACCCAATCAAAATCAGTCGTACCCCCTGCCTGCTCGATATTCCCGCACTTTGAGCGGCTCCCCAGGCTCTGTAGTACAGCTCTGCCTCTGCCTCTTCTCTCACCAACGTGTGACCCTGCTCTGCGTGTGCTCCCAAATTCCTTTGTTTGCTACCCGCTGCCCTGCCGAGAGCCGCTCAGAGCGTGTCAGCCGCCGGCTCTGGCTTACTGCTTCAACTGAAGGGTGCGAACTCCGGCCCTCAAGTACCTCTGTCCAACAGACTGCTGGCGCATTCTTCCTCGCACATGCTTGCAAGTGCAACTGCTAACCAAGAACATGTAAAACACGCTAGAGGCTAGCTGGAGGCGCGCGATGCGGTGCGGCAGGGGGCGGACGAGCAACCCAGCAGGGCTGTGTCGCGGGGGCTTGTAAGTCGAGCAAGTACAAATGAATGCAGGGACAGGTGCAGAGCACACAAAATGGCGCCTTCAATGAAAACCTGACGAAAAGGTGGGCACACATCGATTGGAATGCATGCAAGTCGAACAGTAGAAGAACAGCACGCGCGAGCAAGCGGCAAGTGAAAAGCAGGCAAGCTATGGGACGTTGGAGTGAAAGCGTAGACTAATCATAATCAAAACACGCTGCTAAGCTCGTTGCTTTCAGGGTTCAGCAGGGCTGCTGCCGGCTCAGCACCAGCCGGGCCCCTGAAGCTCAATGGCCCGGCGGACACGCTCCGCCCGCCGCTGCGCCTGCTCCGCTGTGCTGCCGCTGCCGCTGCCACCAACGCTATTGCTGCCGCTGCCGCCGCCTTCAAGATGAGTGTCAAACACATAGTCGTCCACTGTTCGGTCGGTGTAGTGCTGCTTCAGCCAGTTGAGCAGCGCCCACGCGTCCTCGAACCGGCTCATGTAGCCAAAGGACAGACGCAGCGAGCCCAGCGGCAGCTTGACCAGCTGGTAGTGCTTGCCCTGGTCGGACACGACACTGCCCGCATGCGCCGCGGCCTCCTCAGCGGTAGGGATGGCGTGTGGCGTGTCCACCTTGCGGCGCACCCAGACCCACTCCCACTCTCTGCAGAGGTGCGGGGTGGGATGGGGGTGGGGCAATTGATTTGGGAAACATAAGGGCGAACCTGGGCAGGAAACAAAATGCACATCCGCCTGCACCGCGCAGGAAGGTGCCGCGGCGGCAGCGGGGCAGCGCAGGAGTCGGCAGCGCAGGACTCAGCTGCACAAGCTGGGACTCAAGGCAAGTGCATCAGCAACAAAAGAAGCGCTCACGAAAAGTTGCCCTGCGCCAGCTGGGCGGCTGCCTGAACCTCGTCGTCCCGCACGCCCAGAAACTCTGCGGCGGGCGCAGCAGGTGGGGCAGAGCATGGGTGGGTGTTGGTTCAGGGGAGAACTAGCAACGATTCACTGGTGGTCGGGGGCACCCCCTGGCTACCTGTACACCAGCATGCGTGGGCTGCTGTGCGCAGCCATGCACTGGCATGGGGCACAGTCCTTCCACACTTGATGAGGACAACCGTGCAGGGGCGACCCCCAACTTCCTTCCATCCCAGCGCCCCGCGCCCCACCGTAGCAAGCGCCCGGGTTGCAGGTGCAGCCGGTGCGCATGTGGAAGCCGGCTGCTGCCATGGCAGTGCCGGCGCGCCGGTAGCTGAACACCTGCACAAATCGGTGTGCAATATGTGGAGGGGGTCGAGGGCTGTGGGCAGCACTGCACAGCAGTTGAGGGCAGCCAGCCCAGGCGGCGGTGCATGCATGAGTCTCTTGCCTGGCATACCCAGCACGAAGGCAGCAACATCAGGCCGCCCGCCACCTCCACCCCACCGCACTGACCCCCACCCCACCCCACCCA
>VIYQ01001083.1:0-18980 GCA_009928355.1 Chlorella sp. CH2018
AGTGGAGCGGCGAATGCAGCGGCGAGGGCGGCCTGGGCGGCGGCGGCTGGGCCAGGGCTGCCCTCGCCCCCTCCCCCCGGCGCGCTCGGGCGGTTTGCAACCCTAACGACAGCATGTGTGAGCGCATGCCGGCGGTCAGCGAGCCCAATTGCCGGCGCTGGGCCGCACCCTGCTCGCCGCGCCCGGCGGGCCCCCGCTGCGCACTGCACGCACCTCCCAGGCCAACCACCTCCTCCAGCTGCGTGCCCAGCGGGCGGCACTGCTGCAGCAGCCCGCCCAGCTTTTTTGCTGCCCTCATAGCTTGGTTGACTGCTGCACCGGCGGCCCTGGGGCGGTGGGAGGAGGTAGATCGGGCACCCCGCAAGGGTTGGAAGGCGGCCGGCCGATCACAAATGCTCTGCTAAGTGTTGCTCCCCCACCGCCGCCACTGCCACGTCAGAGCGGCTGCTTTTGCAAGCCGGCAGCAACCCTCAACAATCCGCGCCCCGCCCCAGAGCGCCCTTCGCCGCCCACGATCCAAGGGTTTGGGGAGGCGCCCAACAGGCCAGGTGCTTCTGGGCAGCCGGGGGCAGCTGGAGCCTAGGGTTGTGGCGCCGGCGGCCAGGCGGCGGCGGTGGTGCCTTTTGCGGGCCACAGTTGTTTACATGCCGGCGGGCTGCAGGCAGTGTATCTGCTGCCGGCACACGGTCTGGAGCACCTCAACTCGGCCATGCGAGCAAGCCAACGTGCAGCTTGCGTCAGCTGCTGGGCGGAGCGCCTGTTGACGCGTCGGCGGCGCCGCCCGCCGCCGCTGCCCCCGCCGCTTGTGCCTTGACCTGCTGCCCCGCTTGACCATCAACACCCTGCTGCTGCTCAGCTGCATCCGGTTGTAGCTCAGCTGGCTCATCCTCTTGCTGCTGCGCTTCTCCTGCTGCCGCGGCTGCTGTCGATGCCTCCCAACCCTGCGGCTGCACACCTTGCTGCGCATGCTCTTGCTGCCCCTGCTGCTGCGCCGGCTGCTGCTGCTGCCGCTGCTCATCCGGCCGTGCATCTTCTCCCTCTGCCGCCGGCTGGATCTCTCGGTCATCCTGCTGCTGCTGCTGCTGTCCTTCCTGCTGCCCCTGCTGCTGCCGCAGCCCCGGCACTGCATCCTCCTCCTCATGCGACACCACCCGGCGCGGCGCCACAGCATGCTGCGGGAATGCGGCGGCCAGCGCCGCGCGCGTGCGCCGCAGCCGGCTGAACATGCCGTCCAGGTCGCGCTTCACTGTCGCCAGCAGTGCGGTGGAGTGGGACAGCTCCTCCAGCACCTCGGCAAGCTCGTCTTTGGGCAGAGCGCCGCTGCTGCTGCGGGCAGTCAGCACCGCTCGCGCCGCCTGCAGCTGCTCCAGGCTGCAGCAGTTGAGGGAGGCACGGGGATCGGATAGTATTCAGGGGGCACGTGAACCGCACTGTGTCAGGGATGCAGGGGCAAGCAAACGCCAATGTGCAGCTCTCTTGCAGGCCCAGGCGGCAGCCCGCCCACTCACATGCGTGCCTGCACCTCGGCGATCGACGGCTGCGGGTCGCCGTGCGCGGCAGGAGAGGAGCTGCCGTGTCTGCCTGCATCTGCCATGCTATCAGGTTGGTCTGATGGTGCGCCTGCGACAAGGCAAGCGCATTTTCTGTAAGACAGGATGCTCGGAGCAGGAACCGCTGCCGCCGCCGCCCGCCGCCGGGGATCGGCGGGAGCAGCAGCAAGATGCGCGCTGGTTCTCAAGCGCCTAGTAGCACTGGAAACGCGTTGAAGGCAGCGAGCCGCGCCCGCCTTGCCTGTGGCGCAAGCTTGAGTTGGGCCTGGGCCGCCAGCGCCCTCTCCGCGGCTGATCACGCCCCTCAGTTCAATAGGGAGTTGTGACAGAGCATCGAGCATGGCAAACACACGAGCTGGGGCACACAGAAGAGCGGCGCATGAAAACTCGACACGCTGTGCTCCAATGCTGCATGCAGGCGGCGCCCAAAGCCTTCCCGAGGGCCTTCACCGCTCCTGATCGCTTCCCACAGCCCCCATCAGCTGCAGCGAAAGGTGGGGTTTGCCCCGCCCTCACCCTGGCGCCCTGGGCGCCTGCACCGCCGCCATGCCGTTGCGACACCATGTGAAGCGCGCCCGAGGCCTCCAAGGCACCCGGTGTGCTGTCCGAGCGCGCCAGCCCAACCCCGCTGCCGCGCCGTCCACTGCACCGCAGGAGCTCGCACCATGCCTCTGCTCGTCCCCGCAGCTGCGGCGGCCCTGGCAGCCATTCTGTTCTACCGCTGGCTGTGCCTGCTGACGGCACGCCGCCGGTGCGTGCCCCAGCTGCGGTCAGCTGCAGCGCTAGCACCCCGACTAGCCGCGGCTCCATGCCTCCCGGCCTTCTCCTGCCGGCCAGCTCACAAGTAGCCCTCCTCACCCTCATTGCTCCTCTGCCCCCGCAGCGTCAAGCGCGGCGCCTCGGTGGGCTTCATTGTGCGCGCTGCGACCGCCATGGAGGAAGGCCAGGCACTGCTGTCTCCCAAGGCCAGCCAGGCCGCCACCCCTCCTGCCTCCCCCGTTGCGCCGCCTGCAAACGCCGTGGCCCTGGCTGCTGCCCACCCTGTCCCTGCACCCGCCAAGGTGCCCACTCCGCGGGTGAGTTGGACGGCTTGTGTTGTGTGTTTCGCCATGCACAGCTGCTGAAGGTACTTGGCATGCTGCCATGCTGCTGCCATGCTGCCATGCTGCCATGCTGCCATGCTGCCATGCTTTCACGCCATGAAGCGCATGCACGTGTGCCCCACGTACAGGTGTGCCCCACCACAGAGCTGCAACTGCCACCACCGCTGTGATCTCGTGCTCCATCCCTGCCCCCTGCTCCCTCGCCGTAACCAACAGGCCCAGAAGCAGCTGGTGGCCAAAGCCTGTGCCCAGGCCATGATTGAGAGCTTCGGCCTGCCATTTGAGCCGCTGGCTGAGCTGGCAAGTGCCGCCCACACTGCTGCTGCGGTGCCACCTCCAATGCATGCGGCGGCTGCCGGCGGCGATCGGCGGCGGCCTTGGTGGCGAAGCCACAGCTCCCTTCACTCCTCCGCTCTCCCTGCGATACTCGCTCCCCTCTCCCATCCCCAACCCGCGCAGCTGCGCAACCTGGGCTGCATCATCGCCGGAGGCTCCATGGTGCATGCCTACATGGGCCAGCCGCCCGCCGAGTTTGCCGGCGATCTGGACATCTTGTGCAAGCCGGTGGGTGTTTGTTATCTGCTTGTTGTCGGCTCGCCTTGCATGCACGGGCCGTGGGACTTTGAGGTGCCGCATGCTTGCGCTGTCGCGCCAACTGAGCTGCCGCTACAACCTGGTGGCCACCCATGGGTGGGGCTGAGCTCGACGCCTTGTCGGGGCATTGCTGCTCTCAGGCATGAGTCCCACGTGGCAATCGACGCGCTGATGCGATGCCCAACATTCACTCGCCTTGCCTGCGCTCGCACCTATCCAAACGCCACAGGAACACGTCAAGCCGCTGCGCGCGCTGCTCAAGGCAGCCGGCTACCGCCCCGCCCCGCTCGCCACCATCGGCGTCGTCAGCGTTGATATCCCCCTGACTATCAATGGCCAGCACATCAGCCCGGAGCCTGCTGGGAGCGGCATGGCCAGCGCTGCCGGCAACACTGCCGCCGATTGCGGCTACCCCTCCTTCGTCCTGAGTGGCGACACTGATGTGGAAGTGCCCGCTGCCGTCAGCAATATTGCCTCGGATGGTAGCTACGGCGCCGCTGCCCCCGGCTACACCGCCCTCATCAGCAGCCTGGGTGCTGCTGCCGCCGCCGCCGGCGGCCCTGCCCCTGCCACAGACGCCGCCACTGGCCAGCCGGCAGCCCTTGACCCCTACCCGCCTCTGGGGCACCTGCTGGGCGTGCGCGACTTTGTGCACCTAGCCAGCGGGCGCAAGGTGCAGCTGATCGCGTGCCGCGAGCCCAGGGTGAGTCGCACAGTGGGCGTGCCTGCTACTCACATGCACACGTTGGCCGGGCTGCACCGTGACAGCTGGTGGAAACTAGCTGCCAGGCAGGCAGGGACTGGGGCGCACCTGCTCACTGCGCCTACCCTTTGTTCACCCGCCCTGCGACGCCGCAGGCTACGTCCTCTCGCGTCCGACCAGTCGACCTGTGTCCCTCCGCTAAAGCAGCCTCAGCCTGCCCTCACCACCCCCATGTGCCAGCAACTTCCTGCGCAGGACGCGCCCTCCCACTTTGACCTGTCCGCCGCCGCCACGCTGTTTGACGGCTCCCAGCTGCGCACCCTCTACCCCGCCACCACCGACAAGTGAGCGCGCACGCATCATCCTGCACATGCCCTTGCGCTGCATTGCACGCCAGCATGTGTGGCACATTGCAAACATTGCATGATGCTGCCAGCCGGTGGCCCCTCACCGCCGCTGCTGCTGCAATGCGTCCCGCGCAACCTCTGCGCTCATCCCTGCCTCTCCTGCCCTCCCTCTCCCACACACTGCCCACCTGGCAACCGCAGGTGGGAGATGTTTTGGTTGAGGAGCGGCGACCCCCGCGGCCCCTGCCGGCTGGCCAAGTACCAGAGCAAAGGCTTCAAGCTGGTGCCCAGCCCCGCCTAGTCAAGCCTGATCTGGCCTCAGAGGGCCTGGGGCCGCCATGCCTGCTGCAGCGCGTATCTCTCCTTCCCTCTATCAGGGTGCACACTGAAACCTGCGCAGCTGCACCAGCTGCCGCCATCCTTGCGCTGAGCTCTGGTTTCATTGTAGAGTGCCTGCTGATTGCTACCCCGCCCTTCTGTATGGTTCATGCCAGCTGCACCGCTCATCCCATGCCCGGCATCCGCCACCTGCCCTCAGGGCAGGCGGGGCCACCTAGCGCCCAATCCCCTCTTGCCGGCAAGCACCAATGCATTCCCAGTCGTGTACACTTGTCGGTCTTGCCCTTTGATTGAGTGTAAACGACGCCGCCACTTCCCTTTCACAGGCTTCCAGGTGCAATACCTCTAGTATCTCACACTCGGGCAAGGCAGGCCCAGTGAACTGACTAGTACTCAACAGCCTTGATCACTGTAACTTACCTTGAAGGCTTCAGGTGTTAAGGTGTGCCATTGTGCCAGGCATTGTTGCAGCGCATGAGGCACGTGAGCGCGTGCGGCCTTCCTGCACATCAAGCTGCAACTCCAGGCGCTGTGAGGCCCAGCAGTGTCAAAACTTCCCAACAAACTTCCTGCGGAATTCACAGTCACAGACCCTGCCGCCGTTGCCCGTGGCGTTTGCTGTCGTCCCTGTTGCCCGCCACCCAACACGCCAGCTGCTGCAGCAGCAGCAGTGGCTGGGCAGCGGCACCACTGCTGCTGCAGCTGCTGCTGCCGCTAGCGCTGCTTGTGCAGGCATGTGTGCCACGAGGTGAGTTGAGCTTGCATAGTGGTAAACTGAGGGGTGCTCAGTGCAGAGAATTGGTATGCCGAACACCGATTTGAAAAGTGAGTCGGGAAAAGCAAGGAGTCAAAACTGAACGCAGCAGCCGGCAGGCCGCTGAAACTAGCCACAAGCTGGCCACAGACTGCACTTGCCGGCTGGCAGTGTGGCAGCTCCCCATCAAGAGCCGCCAGCAGAGGATCCCAGCACTTGGCGAGACAGCTGCTGCAACGAGTCGATGGCCGCTTGGGTGACGCCGTACCGCTCGTAAGCAGCCCACCAAGTCCAATGGGCCAGCACCAGCAGCAGCGACAGGGTGGCCACTGAGCGCAGTGGGCGGGGCGGCAGCCAGCCCAGCCGCCTGCAGGGAGATATGTTGGGGAGAGGAGCAGCAACCCAAAGGAACGTGAAACCGCAGCAGCTCATGGGGCAGTGCATGTGCTGAACAGTGCATACTCATGAAAGAACTCATGTAGTACAGGTGAGTGTGAGGCAGCAGCCCTTCAAGTGCTTCAGCCGGCACGCTGTGCGCGGCGCGCCGCTCCAGGAGCCTCCAGCTCCTGTGCCGCTTGACGCCCCGGGCTGAGCTGCAGCATGCCCCCCAGACCAGCCGCCTCACCTCAGCAGGGCGCCCAGCCAGCGCTCCGCCAGCAGCAGCGGCACTTGCGCGGCGAAGAATGCGGTCAGCAGGCCACGGCTGGTCTGCCCTGTCATGTACCTGCATGTAAGCAGAGCGGCAGCGTTTTGCCACAGTTGCTTTCCGCCCAGGCAGGCTGCATGAGCGCAGCAGCTCAGGACAGAAGCAGTGGCCAGGAACCGGCCGCCGACTCAGCACAGCACGGGGAGCAAAGCAGGCACAGCACAGCATGAGGAGGCAAAGCAGCAACAGCACAGCACAGCACGGGGAGCAAAGCAGCAACAGCACGACACAGCACGGGGAGCAAAGCAGCGACAGCACAGCACAGCGCGGGGAGCAAAGCAGCAACAGCACAGCACAGCACAGCACAGCACAGCACAGACCGCGCACCACATCTGGACCTCGTGCATCAGGCCAGACACTAGGAAGCAAGCTGCCATGCCCAGCAGGCGCCGCTGCCTGCGCTGCTGCGCTGCCGCCGGCGCTGTGGCAGTGGCAGCTGAGAGGCGCGCCGAGCGGCGGCGACCTGGCGGTTCCGAGTGCACCAACTGGCCTGCGCTCGGGCAGGGGGGAGACAGCACCGGAGCAGTGTGGGCAAAGGGCACGCCACGTGCACACAACTGCGCCCGCAATTCAGCACACACCGCGCACCGCATTGCGTTGTGCTGCGGTCCCATAAACCAGGCGGCACCCAACAAAACAGCAAGTGCATGTGCCCGGCAAGCAGGCGGCAGGCAGTCGAGCCAACACACCTTCCACAATGGGCGCATAAACGCAGTTGCGCAGCTGGTTGCCGGCCACCAAGTCCCAGCGATGAGCCCAGAAGTTTGAGAGGGAGGTGGCCAAGAAGGGCGCATCAAAATGCGGGGCGACCTTGACGCCTGTTTGCCAGGAAGAGCGGTGGGCAGGCAGGCAGGGCCGACGCGGGCAGGATGCGCAGTTGGATGCTGTAGCTTAAGAGTACTAGCTACGTGCATGCACAGCAATCATCACTACAGAGAGCCAACACTCGTGTGCACATGCCAGGAAGTGCAAGTGCACTGCATGGCCCAGCCACACATAAGGACCGCCCCCTGGCCCCACCCACCCAGCAGGGCGCTGATGGGCGCTGCCGGTCCATCCATTGCGAAACTGAGGATGGCATAGATGCCGAGGGCTGCAGGGGAGGGGAGGTGCTGCAGTGAGCAGGTCTGCAAACGGGGCGGGGCTCCCCGGCAGGCAATGCGCGCCGGCAGATGCATTCATGGCGGCCACACGCTGACCAGCTGCCGTCATCCAGGTAGGAACAGGACAGGGCACCCAAACTCCAACTCTCTCAGTCTACGCTCACTGTACACAAACTCTCGGGCCAGCTTGGGCAGCGGCACGTAGGTCACCAGCGCCAGCCCAGCTGCCAGAAGCGCCACCTTGGCGGCAAACGCGCCCGCCATGACCGCAGCGCCCCCAGCGTGCTCCGCCTGCCGCCCGCTGCGGTGTGGCGTGTGGGGGTCATGGTCTGCGGCAGTGAGGGAGCCAGGAGGGCAGGGGCTGAGGGGGGCTGAGGGGCGTGAAGTGCTGTGCATGCCCGCGCATGCCTGTGCACACCAGCAGTTGCAGGATGCAAGACCCAGCAACAGGGCTTGCTGCCTCCGCCAGAGCAACAGGGTTTGCTATCCACCCTGCCAGATAAGGCCAACCTTCCACGGGGGTGATAGGCGCCAGCATGATGGCACCAAACTGCAGCGGCTGCCAGGCGCGCACCAGCGGCCCTCGGTTGCACACCCACGCCAGCACCTGCGATGGGTGGGAAGGCTAAGAAGCCAGCTGTGCATCTAGGTGCAGACTGCAGCGGCATGCGCAAGGTCGGACACCGCATCCCACACGATCGCCTTGGCAAGCAGCAACTAAGGGGAGTCCCAGACATCTCTTGCCTTGTAGCAGCACAGCCAGACGAAGGCAAACTCAATCATGCCAGCCGAAATCATTTCGTTGGGCTTCCTGGGATCGATTGCATCCAGCCGGCGGAACAGCAGCGGCACGGTGCAGTTGAAGGCCAGCACCGGCAGCGCTGCGGCCAGGCGCTGCGGGCGGGGATGCACGCATGGTCAAGTGCAAATGAAAACAAGAACAGCGTGGCGGCAACACGTGTTGCAAGGCAGCTGCTCTCTTCCCCACCGCCGGACCTCACCGGGAAGCCCGGCGGCAGCCCGCGAGCGGCATGCAGCCAGGCTGCAGTGAGCACGGCCCCTGCGCCCAGCACTGCTAAGCGTGCTGAATAGCTGTAGTCCTCCAGCAGCATGCTGCAAGGCAAGGAACAGAGGGATGTGCGTATGAGGAGCAGGCAGCGGCGGCGGCGGCGGTGGCGGAGGCCTTCCCGAGCAGATCTTGCCTGGCGTGCGGTTGATCGCGTTTGTGACAGCGTGCCGTTTGTATAAAGGCGCCCCTCCGGCCGCCTCGCGCGCTGTGTCTCGCCCCCGACTCTGAGCGTTGATTGCAAGCTGTCGCGTGGCTCTGCGGGCGCCTTCTCAGTCTCGGGTGAAGCGCAGCAATGCTTGGAGTGTGCTGTTCCCCGGCCTTGACGGTTCGCTGCGCCCGCCGCCACGCTGGCAGGAGCGGCCTGCCTGTCGACAGCGGCGGCAGCAAGCACCAGTTTGTTCAAGTGCCCTACTGGCATGCCACATCCTTCCACGTCTGCAGACTACAATATCCGTGTGTCTGCGCATTGCCCTGGAGGTTAAGGTTAAGCGCCGCTGCAGTCATGCACCCGCTCTGGGCTGTACCGCCGCCTCGCGAACATAACACACCTGGTGTGGTTCGCAGCTGCATCCACTCAAGAACATTGCACAGTGTGCAATACAACACGCCGGGTCGGCACGCGCGGACGACAAAATAGCATGCATCGATACCACATATCCCTCCATGTCGCAAGACCACTGGTCGGGTCAGTGCGCCGCACCGGCCCGCTCCTCCAGCATCATTGGGAAGGCCTGCCCCCAAAAGGTCCAGTCCTACAGAAGCGGCCAAACCGGATGGATGCATCGGCCCGGCACCGCAAGCACCCCTGCAACCGCTTGCAAGCTGCAGCCAGGCAACCAGCACGGCAGTAGAGCATGGGTCGTGGGGAGGCGAGGCTTTACTTCAAGGCAGCGGCAGCGGCGGCGGCAAAGGTGTGGCGATGACCAAGGAGCCGTTGAAGCCCTTGCAGGGCGCAATGACATTGCGAAAGTCCCTCGGTATATGCAGGCTTGCCTGAAACTCCTCAGGCCCGCTGCAGCAAGAGTTTGCAACTGGGGTTGTTCGGCCCCAACGTCGCAGGGCCTTGCTCGGTCTTGTATTGCAAGTTGGAGTCAGTGCGAGTGCCGATCTGGCCGCCGCGACCTTCTCAGAGAGCGGGGCAGACACACTTGGTCCCATGCACGGCATTCCACCTCCATCTGCGCCGCAAAGAGATCGGCAGTATCTGCATCCTCTGCACAATCCATCGCAGCAGCCCCACGGCCCCCACGCCTCCCCCGGCCGCCACTCAAAACTCGGGCAGCCGCCAGCAGCCATGCAGTGCAAGCCAGGCGACACGCGAGTGATCATTGCCAAAGGTGGGCCCTGTACAGCCCGCCCGCGCTGTCAGGAGGCGGCGCCGCGGCAGCTGCCGCCAGCCTGCCGCTGCCGCCGCCGACCTGCCGCCCACATGCCGGCCTTGCTGCAGGCCTGAAGGATGAGGGCGACAAGCAGTTCATCACGCTGCCAGACCCCAAGACAGGTGGGCATGCTGAAATGCGGTGTTTCATGCCCGCCTGCTGCTGCTGCTGCTGCGAGCCCAACACCGCCGCCGCCGCTCCTGCTGCTCCCCGCCCCTGCCTGCCTGCCCAGCTCCTGTTCTGGTGCCGCCCCGCTGCTGCAGGCCAGCCGGCCGCCTACCTGCTGGCGGGAGGCTGCCTGCAGGAAGTCAATTGGTTTAAGCAGCAGTATAGCAGCTGGTTCATTGGAGAGCGAGTGGTGCAGGGTGCGACCTGCTGCTGAGCTTGGCGGGTGGGAGCGGAGCTGCGGCTCCGGCCTTGCGGGTGGCAGGGCGGCATGAGGAGCGGGGTGCACTGCGGCACATGTGCTTCCTCGCAGCTGCATGCCGTGCGGCATTCATCCCGTTCGTGCTCTGGCACCGCGTTTCTGTCGCATTGCAGACGGAGGCCTGTACCTGGCCATTCTGCCGCTGCCGCTGCTGTTCCTGCTGCTCCTGCTGTTACATGCGATCCTCACCAGCTTCTGCCGGCTGTCTCTCCACAGATGGCGGCCTGTACCTGGCCACCCCTGTGGACCCGCTGCTGCTGGCGCTGCCGCTGCTGGAGCGGGCGCGGGCGCAGCAAAACGTGTTTCAGGACCTGGAGCAGATCCTGAGGTGTGTGGGTGCGGGCAGGGATGAGAAAGGAGTGGCGCTGTGCCTCAGTTGTATTGATGGAAGCCAGTGCTTCAGCCACCAGATGGAGCAGATCCTGAGGTGTGGGCATTGTGCGGGTAGGGATGCGGATGGGGTGCATGGATGGAAGTTATGGCTTCAGCCGCCAGCTGCTGCGCTTGTCGGATGGGCGCGGCATGACTGGGCATGGCGGTGCACCGCAGTGCCATCTGCTAGTGTTCCCTCTAAATTGATCTTCACTGCACCTGGTTGGCTTGCCCACTTGCCGCAGCATGGCGGCCTCGCCATCGGCGCACCTGCTGGCGCCGCTGCTGGAGCAGGGGGGCCAGCTGGCCTGCTTGTGTGACGCCAAGGCGGCGGGCGGGCAGAACTACTACCGGCTGAACGATGACAAGGTATGTGGGTGCAGTGGCCAGCGAGACTGTGCGTGCCTATGAGTGGTGGAATGAATGGCGGCCTGCTGCTGGGCACCCCTGCCTGGTGTTCTTGCGCAGCTGGCGCACGGCAGGTGCCTGGCTGCCCCTCCGCACAGGTGCTGGCCTGGCTGCGGCTCAAGGTGGAGCAGGCCAGGGCGGCCATGCAGGCCTCGCCCTCTGCAGCATTCAGGTGGGAATGCAGGCCACCCTGACCGTACCTGCTTACTGCTGGAGGCGCTTGCGCTATGTTCCAATCCGTGTGCCGTGCACGCCAGCATGCACCCAGCTGCTGTGCGGTCAAGGCCAATCAGCGAGCCATGGCTTAGTCACCCTGCTCATCGGCTCTCTGCATGCTTCCCGAATCGGCATTTGCAGCGCCATGGATGAGCCTGGCCTCACAGCATATGCAGCAGGCTTCTCGCTGGCCCCAACTCGTTAGCCCTTTGGTTTGCCTTGTATCTCGCAGCGGCATGGATGAGCTGGGCCTCACAGCGTACGCAGCGGGCCTGCTGGGGGAGTACCTGGCGCAGCACTGGCAGGACAAGCTGGCGGCGGTGAGTGGCTGGGTGCTGGCCACTTGCGAGTTGTGTGCCTGTGGTTGCCAGCTGCCCAGCAGCACAAGCAGGGCAACCTGGTGGCAGTGAGCGCAGTGTTGATTGCTGGGCGCCGTGCACTGTGGAGCACAGTCTGCCAGCTGCCTGCGAAGCCCATCGACTGCTGCGCTGCCTAGCGTGAGCTTCACTCCACTTGCAATGCCCGCTGCAGGCGCTCAACCTGCCAGACGAGCTGCCGGCGCCCGCGCACGCGCCGCCGCCCGCAGACTACAGCGCGCAGGTGCGCAGCTGTCGTACTGCATTGCGCTGCGCTTGGAGGCATTGCTGCAGGCCAGCAGGCACAGCATTGGTGCCCGCCTGGCGGCAATGTGTGCTGCCCATGCTGCAACGTGTCTTTGTGCCAGGCCATCTGCCTCCACCCAGCTGCATTGCCCTCAACTTCTATCCCCTCACAGTCTTCTGAGAAGAAGCCGCGGTTGGACCCCAAGGAGGCAGCAAAAGCCAAGGCGGCAGAGGCGCGGCAGGCGGCCAAGGCGGCCAAGCTGGCCAAGGAGGCGGCGGGCATGCGCAAGCTGTCGGCGTTCTTCAAGCCCAAGGCCAAGTAGCGGCTGGGGGCAATGCGGCGGCAAGGCATGCGCAGCTGCCTGCTTTCTTGCTGGTATGTTGCTGGCGCTCCTCCCTTGTAAATGCCAGGCTGCCTCCCTTGTCGCTCACACATGTGGCAGAGGTGTTACATTGTGGTGCCGCAATCACAAGAAACGGGAGATGTGGCTGGGCAGGTCAGGAGTACTGTTGAGGCTGGGAGATGGTCCAGCCTGTGTGCTGCCTGCCTGCTTCCCTGCTCCAAGTCTGCCCCGCCCCCCTGCCCCTAGTCCAATCGAGTCCAACAGTCCAGAGAGTCCAAGCCAGGCCGTACTGCTACGAGGTTCCTACTAGTGCCAGCGTCCTACGCTGCCCTGTCCAGCACCCGCTCTATCCAGCCGCCGCCGCCGGTCCAGCAACAGTGGGGTCCTGGCGCCCATCATGCTGTTTGGGGCGGGAATGTCCCCCCGCCGCCCCTGCCTACAGCTGCGCCAGCTTGGAAGTGGTGTAGTCCCGCGGCTGGAAGCGGGTGGGCAGCGGCACAAACTGCGTGCCGGCGATGCTTGGGTCCTGCACACACACATACAGCTTCAGGTGGCGCTGCACCCGCTCCACAGACGCCAGGGAGCGCAGCGCCATCACCTGCCAGGCGGCACTCAGCTGGGGGCAGGTGGCAATGCCATGCTCCCGCAGCAGCGACAACAGGGGGCCCCACTCGCAGGTCAGGGTGACCGGGCCGCGAGCAACCCCGCTGGCGGCAATCAGCTCAGTGGCCGCCCCCTTCCACAGTTCTGCAAAGCTGCTCTCAGTTTCCTGCCTGCTGGCAGTGTGCCCGCGCCCAGCACGGCCGGCCGGCTGCTTGGCGCCCACGGTCCTGTTGCTGCGCGCCACGCTGCCGCTTGCCACGCTGCCGCTGCTGC
Source organism: Chlorella sp. CH2018 (assembly GCA_009928355.1). Classification (NCBI taxonomy): domain Eukaryota; kingdom Viridiplantae; phylum Chlorophyta; class Trebouxiophyceae; order Chlorellales; family Chlorellaceae; genus Chlorella; species Chlorella sp. CH2018. Next base: position 12,893 of record VIYQ01001083.1, read on the forward strand.
CAACGCTGCTGAGGCTGATGCCCTCCAGAGTCAGCACAAACTGCAGGCCGTGCGCGCGTGTCTCGTCTGGCGGCAGCGACGGCAGCTGCGCCAGCATGGCGGCGCTGCCCGCGCTGTCTGCCAGCTCCTTCTGCATGCCAACGGCTGCACGGTACACATCCGCCACAATGTACACCTTCGATCCCAGCAGCTCTGTCAGTCGGGATGGCATGGCCTTCAGGGTTTGAGCTGCCTGTACCACGCCGTGGCGGCCCCCAGCAAAGTACTGCATTTGGTAGGGGAACAATCGGATGGACAGCTCAGCTTGGGGCGCCCGGGCAGCGGTTCCCACGCATGAGCAACAGGTAGCGGCCCCTTCGTTTCTGACAGAGCTGCATTCCGCGCCAGCCAATTTACCCTGCAGCAAATGCACCCTACCGCGTAGGTAACCCCCAACCCACCAGGCAGATGCTGCTGGGCAGCACAGCCGCGGCAGTGCCGTGCGGCAGCTTGGGCAGCCCCAGGGCTGTGCAGCAGGTCTCAGGGGACTTGGTCCAGGCCTGCCAGGACACTGCAGCTGAAGGGGGGGCAGCCGTGCTGCCGCCGGCGCCAGCCCGCCTGCTGCTGCGCTGCGGCGCCGTGGGGCCCAGGCTGAGCAGCTGTAGGGGCGCGGAAACAGGGTGCAGACAATGCGGTATGAAAGCCAGCGATTGTTGAGGCTCAAAGGCCTTTCCCTGGAAGCAGTACGCTGCCGTGCAGCCAGCGAGCGGTCTGACGACTGGTGGGGTGAGGGGCGGCACTGGTGGTTGCAAACCGCACCAATGCACACACCCAGCACCCAACAACGATGCCTCACCTGCCGGGAGTTGGCCAGCAGGTCCATGACGAAATCGTTGTACTCGGGGCTGCCCTCGGCAATGCCCTCGCGCACACACTCAGCCTGCAGCTCAGCCAGCTGCGCCGCAAAGGTCTTGGGAGCCTGGCCCTGCGGCAGCGAGCGGCACCGCAGCAAATGGGGGGTAAACTTAGCAGGGCGCAGCTCGCATCGGGACAATGCCAGCAAGGCGTTGAGGGCACGTGGCTGTAGGGCCACCGGTCAACCTGCAATGCAGCACTGGAAGATATCCTGAATCACCTGGTTGTGACCGCTGCTGCCGGCCAGGGCAGCGCCGGTGCCGCGCTGCGGGGCGCGCCGCATAGGGGACACCACCTCATCTTCACTGTGGGCCCCACCCTCCACAGCCTCGCCTGCCGCCGCCGTAGCAGCTGCTGCTGCCGCCTCAGCTCCATCCTCGCGCATGCCGCCGCCGTTTGCTGCCCCCTCCTCTACCTCCTCTTCTGCCTCCTCCCCCTCAGCGCTGGCCTCCTCCTCAGCCTGCTCCTCAAGCATGCCCGCCTCGCCACCGCTGCTACCGCCGCTGGACACAGTTGCCTCGCTGGTGCTCTGGCCGCCCGCCTCTGCATCCCCGACATCAAAATCCACGTTTCTAGCTTCCAGCACCAGCCGCTCCAGCTCAGAGGGGCGGATGGCGTCTTCGCCCTGCTGCTCGCTGGCAATGATCAGGCTGGCAGCCAGGCGGCCGGGCAGGAAGGCGCGGGGCCGCTCCGGCAGCTGGTCGCCCACAGCCTGCTGCACGTACTCAACCTGCGAGGAGGGTCAAGGGGCAGGCAGGCATTACGCTGCCGAGCGCAACCGTGCAAGTGTGCAAGACGGCTGTGTGGCACACCGGCGCTGCTTCAGTTGCCGCATCTGGCCGCCGGCATGCTGTGCTGTGGCGGCAGCTGTGCAGCAGAAGCCGGCCTGCTGGCTCGCTGAGCGAGGCTGCTCACCGTGACCCCCAGCAGGCAGTCCAGCCACTCCTGCATCGGCTCCTTGGTAAAGTTTTGCCCGATGTGCCCCAGCCCGGGCTTGCCAAAGCCGGCGGGGGATGTCAGGTACTCGTGGAGCATCTGGACAGGGCAGGCGGCGGGGCGGCAGCACTGGGTCAGTTCAAGTGCTCCAGCAGGGCCAGCAGCTGCTAGGGGACAGATGCACGTGCTCGGTGGCAGGCGGCACTTCGATGGTTGCCGTCGATGGGCAAGGCGAGCTTGGCATGCGCACCGCTCATTCCGGCGCTTCAACCTTTCCGACAAGGCAGGAGCATGGAGCGATCCAGCATAGCGCACCTCAGCAGCGGCTTCAATCTTCTGTTCCGTCAGCCAGTGGCGGCGGTCGGTCTGCTTGTAGCCGAACTGCTCGTCAAAGTCCTCCGGCCTGCGAAGCAGCAAGCAGGAGAGAGAGGCTGGGCATCTTGATGCGACATGCTGCCAGCCTCTACACAACCAGCGCAGCCAGTGCAAGGCGTGCTGGCAACCATGGCCCATGCACATACTCCTTGCAGCAGCGGCACTCACGCGAGCTCTGGGTGGCACAGCGAAGGCAGCTTGTTGTCGTCTGTGGTGATGCCCTCACTGCACAACAGATCCCAGGCGTCAGCCACCACGCCGCGGGCCTGCAGAGGCACGCAGCAGTCGATGAAGTCTCAGCGCACAGTGGTGTTGACATTCAAACGCAAGCCTGCCAGGCAGCACACCATGCCGTCACATGGCAGCTGCTTCAAGCAGTGCTTCAAGCAGTGCTGGCGCTGCATCCACCGGCCCAGCCATCTGCACTCACCCCAACCGTGAGGTGTGGAGCAAAGGTGCGGAAGGCGTCATCGGCCTTGCCATACAGGTGAACCGCCATGTCCTTGACCGTCTGCAGGCCCGCCTCGCCCAGGACAGCCGCGCCGCCCTGCAGGAGGGGGGTTGGAGGGTGAGAGGGCTCACTTTTGCGCGTTGCAGAGGCGGCAGGCAGTGCGGGCGTCTGCACGCAGTCGCACGGTTCATGCAAGCACAGGCAGTCAAGCAAGGCCAAGCCTCGATGCGCATACAGTAAACACGTTGCCGTCGTGCAGGCACTCACCCGGGTGACGGCGGGGCTCTCAGGCCAGGCCCTTGCGGCGCTGGCCGATGAAAGCGCACACCTGTGCCAGAGATGCATAGTACTGGGCAAGCCACGGGATGCCGTTGGGGCCATCCTGCAGCAGCAGCGGCAGCGCAGGAGAGCCGGATGGGAGGGGCAGTGGGTGTGGCCGCATGCCGGGAGCTCCCACAGCAGCTCGCGCGATCATTGCAGCAAGCAATGAAGTGTGCCCACCTCTCGCTGGTACCACAGGCAGGCCGCACGGCGCAGCGCGGCCACAGCGCAGTAGCCCTCCCGTGCTGTCAGCTTCACGTTGTTGATGGGGCAGATCAGTAGGGGCACCAGCATCAGGCCCACGGTGGCCAGCTGGGGGGTTGGGAAGCAGCGGGGAAACCTGGTGAGACGAACGCGCAGGCCGAAGCTGCATGTGCTCAATCCACGCACTTGCAGGCACATGGTCCAGCCAGAGACCCAGAGCAGCCGGCAGGCACCAATGCAAGACCCTGCTCCCACCATTGGCTCAAAGCTGAGCAGGTTGGCAACCGGCAGGTTGAGCGCCAGCACCGCGTCGCAGCCCTGCCCAATGCTGTCGCGCAGCATGCCAAAGATGACAGGGATCGACTTGTAGCCCATGTAGCCGGCTGCACATGGGCAGTGGCAGCTGAGCGCGTTGGTGAAGAGGACAGCTGCATGGATGCTGGGCAAGCTATGGCAGGGCGTACACAGGTAGGGCAGTTTGAAGGCAGCAGCTTGCAAAGGTGGTGGGCCTGCACCCTTGATAGCTGGGCCAGGTCATCTCTGCCCCGTGGCAACCAGCCCCGCCTGAAGCGCTGGGAAGGCAAGCAGCTGACTGCAAGTCGGGACGGCAGGAGCTCTACGCTTTTGGTTAGGCCCACGCACCAACAAGGTCGCCATGGTTGGCTGGCCGGCCAAACAGGTAGTCCATGAGCATTACACCAAAGGCGACGACGTCCGACTGCTTGGTGACAATGCCCTCCCGCAGGCTCTCGGAGTCCAGGTTGTTCCAGGTTCCCTCGTGGCGATCAGCACTGCAAGGGAGAGGGTGGGTGGGGCAGAGGGAGGCGTGTGCGACGTTGCGTGAGCAGGCAGCGGCGATGGGGAGGGTCAAGCGCATGCGAGCCTGCCTCATTGTTAGCCTGCCTGCATGTCCGCCGCCACTGGCGGCCCAACCCCTCGGCCCGCCGCCCCTTTTTGCTTGCCTGATGCGGCCGTGTGCGCGCGCGGAGCCCACGTCAATGAAGCGCGCGCTCAGGCTGTGTGTGCCTGCCCGGCTAATCACCACGTTGGACAGCTTGCCGTCCATCCATGCATGCAGGCTGAAATCGTTGAAGTGGCAGACCTGCTCAGATACGTCTGCCAGCGCTCCCAGCAGCAGGTCGGGCCGCGCCTGCTCCTCACCACGGTACGCCTTCAGAACGGCCCTGCACGTTGAAGGGGCGCAGATGAGGTCACACGTATGGGGCGCATGGTGGCTACAGGCTAGGGTGCAGGGTGCGGCAGGCGGCGGCGTTCGTGCGCTGGCGTGCAGCAGTTAGTTGGTGCCATGGCCGCTTTGGAACCGCTGGGGCAAGGCGAGCTTTCAACCCCATCGGTCTCCCACCCCCCCAGCGCACTTGTCCAGGTAGCCGGCCAGGTCGCCGCCGTCGCACAGCTGCGTTATAACAAAGCCTTGGCGGCCCAGCCGGTCAAAGCTGAAGCCCCAGGGCTTGCTCCCCTCGATAATGTGCAGGCTGTAAGTTGTGGGCGGTAAGGGAGGGAACGTTGCAGCGCCGCGGCGGATGGCAGGCAGCAGTGTGGAGCATGCTGCACGACAACCGCACAGCGCAGAAGAGCCCAGGCAGCTGCATGACACTGGGCAGTGCAGCGCACCTGCGCAGCTCCGACTCGAAGGCATTGAGCTGCGGCGCAGTGTGCAGTTGGCACCGCTTCGCAGCCATCATGCCGCCCAGCTGCTCCAGGTGCACGGCCAGCACGGCACGCTGCGGCAGGCCCTCCTCATCCTCGTCTCCGCCGCCATACAGCAGCACCTGGCCGTGCTGCTCCTTGCTGAGCAGGTGAGCCCAGCGGGACATGCCGCTGCAGCCCTGCAGGAAGGGCACGGTCTGCACCAGGGCATCCTGGAGGACTGAGTAGGGCACAAACCGGGCCTGCATGGTGCAGCAGGCAGGAGAAACGGCTTGTGAGGTACCAAATCAGACGGCGGGCGCGGACCACGGGATGCGGCAGCGTGGTGCAGGAGTCGGCGTCGCTGCAAGGCGGTTGGCGGCGGCGGCGGAGCGGCGGTGGTGGTGGCGCAGCCCGACAGCGGCCCAAGCGTCAGTCGAGCCCCGCGCGCACCGGCTGTGACTGCCGAAGGTCTTGCAGCTGCTGCCAGAACTCCTGCGCGTCCATTCGCACCCGCCGGGACAACAGAGCTGCTGTCAGCGCGGCGCTTGGCCCGCAAACAATCGAGTTGCAAACGCTGTGCTACGATTGAAGCGCGAAACAGCAGGCCGCTCCCTCGTTGGCATGAGAACAACCCTTGCTGCATGGTGTGCTCGCTGTCGGCCCAGGCGGGGATCCAGCGTCGCGGAGAACCGCTTGACAGCAATGTAAGCAACCGCGGGACCTGGGGTCGCGTCTACGCGGCAGGCGGCAGGCCGCAGTCCTCGCCAGCGCTGCCTCCGCCCTGCGATCGTCCCGTGCGTATGGTCAAAGGAGTCGCCTGCCTGATCGCGGCATTTGGCAGGCGTGAGCCATGCCTGCTCGCGGCGGTGCCGCCGCCGCCGACGTTCGGTGCCGCCGACGGTGGCCGCGCAGAGGCGTCACCTGCGCAGCCTGCTGGCACCGTTGACGCTCTTTTGGCCTGCCCTGTCCATGCAGAGGGAGGCAGTGGCAGTGGTACGGAGGGTGGGCCTCTCTCCGCTGGTCTCACGGTGCACGTGCGCCTGGCTGCGGCCGCCCAGGTGGGCCGAGGGGATGGTCGGTGAGTGCTGCGTGCCTGCCTGGTTCCGCAGTGTGCCCGCATGCCCCTGTGTGTGTTGTACGATGCCAGGCTGAGCAGGGGTTCGGGGATGAAGGAGCGATGCGCCCACGTTGCTGCTGGCCGTTTGTGTCAGCCAGCGCCAGATGTGTGCGACGGGTTGGGTGGCGGAATGCAGGGTC